>JASPKZ010007911.1:0-176110 GCA_030220185.1 Diploptera punctata
ACACAAAAAAATAATATTTAAATGTGATACATTGTTAACTTTATTTAAAAAATTAGTTAACGTTTTAAATGAGGTGTTTTTAGAAAGAGATCTTCTTCACATTTCATAATTGGTAGGATTTTCATCCTGTTTATTCCAAACGTATTATCACTCTCGAGGGAAGGAATTCTTACGATCATGAGCAGAGCGAGGCTTCGAGATACTTGCAGCACAAATATAATTTGCGCGAAGTGCGTTTGTTTATTTACAGCAATGGAACCCTTGATTGAAGTCAACTTTTAATTTCTGGATGCCAACCTAATAACTATACTGTAATATTAAATTTACACCCATGTGCAGGAAGTAAACCCATGCCCTCCATGCAATACTACATACAATGTACATAGAAAAACTATCCAAAAGGTAGTGTTAATATAGATAATATGAACAAATCACTGCATTTTAAATGAACTGAATTTATTGAAACAATATAAAACAATAAATACGTACTTGCGGCCATTTTATCAATAATAATAGTCTCTCAGCCTCCAGAACTTTCAACTAATTAACATTGCCCACACTGTTAACGTTACTCAATTGTTTATAATGAACGCAAATATTTCCAACAAAGGTGTTATTTTTTTACTACTATTTATTATTTGAAAACACCATCGCACAAAAAATAATGTACAACGCACGTTTGTGAGGTGTTTTACAGAATCTCGGAAATTAAAAATCTCGCAATCACTCAGTTTCTAAACATTATCCTCGATTCTGTAAAAACCACTACCCAACCTTGCATAGTAATATACTATTTCACATGTTCCATTCCCAAACCTCATGATTGCCTTTATATCTTACAAACGATGGATCTGTGTGTAACAGGGGAGAAATGTGTCCAAACCAAATGCAATTTCCACAAAACTAATTTACAGAAATTTAGTAATCCACATCTACTTGGAAAATTTCTACAAAGAAAAACACGAAAGGAAAACGATCAATTCAAAAGTTTTATTTACCACTAACACTATCGACTCCTGTGGTCCATTGTAGCGCAGATATAAGCTCTCCATACACCTATATCCTGAGATAATATTTTCCAATCATTCCCTCTGTAATTAACTTCCTTCAGATGTTATTATCCCACCCTGTCCTTGGCCTTCCAACTGAATGGTTTCCACTTTGTGTTCCTACAATAAGTATCCATTTTTATAATGTTCCAATGTCCTGCCCATCGGAGTCTATGAAACTTAACTCCTCATATTATATCTGGTTTTTATCAAGATCATGGAGTTGACTCCATTCACCTGTCTACATGTCTCTGTTAGGTCAATATGCACTTTATTCACCCACATTTTCCTACGTCTTGAAGTAAGAAATCTGTTTCGCATCATTTTCATTTATAACCTGAAGAAACGCCATTTTATATATTATTAATTTACCAAGATTGAGAGAATTTGAGACAACAAGATTCTCCACCATGTATAGTACAGCCTATACCCAGAGATGATCCTATGCATAATTCATTTCTGTTTGTTACTGTTATTTGATTTCAGACACTTCATCAAAATGTCCATAATTAGCTATTGATATTTTGCACATATAGGAAGAAGATTACCACAATAATTGTCAAAAATGTACTAATCAGTTATAAACGTTTATCTTCCTAGGAAACTAAATTTGAAAATAAATTTGATGCAATGAAGAAACACAAGATGGTGAGAGATTGAAAACAATAGTACATGGTAGTCATTCAAATAATCTCAGCACTATGAGTGTGTGAAATAAATTATATGAGGAGGGAAAACTGTTTGGTAAGAATATTGTAGCCTGTACGGATGCAACAAAATGGGTGATTTTATTCGCAATACATAAGTTGATTGCCATGAACTTTATGGTTGAAAACAGGTCATTTTATATAAATTTAAATATAAAATAATTTAATATGCATACATTTATTTACATGCAGAACCATTGTACAAGAAAACACAACTTCAAACAAAATCACATACAGGTTCTTTCTACATTTACTTCAAAATTTCTTCACGAAAGAAAAAAAAAAGTATTACATGGGAATTAATTGTGTGTGCAGCTATAAACATTGCCATTTTTCTTTCACTTGGAATTGTTAACCCTTGAGGAGAATTGATAGGCGCTTAAAACAATGTAGTACAGCACCTTCATTCTCGCTTTGTCACACTGTGATACTTAGAAATGAGAGGTTTTCTAGAAATGCAATATAAAGATGCAAATAGAGAAAAATCATCACTCCACATTAGCAGATATTATTTGGCGTAAAAATTGGGTGAAGTTGTAGTTAAGGTATCTGGATCTCTGAGTGTTGTGCTGACGTGATGCCTTTCTTCTTTTTCAGGTTAATGGAACCTGTAGGATGAATTCAAGATTACAAGAAGTGCCGGAACTCTCCTTGGGACTGGTCGAACACCAGATTCGTCTGGTTAGTAGAAGACCTTCCAGGGTGTAACTTGGGCAACCTTTTACCCGGAGGTGAAAATATCGGGCCCAAAAAACCATGGCCATATCTTGGCATCTGGTTCAACGGGAAACAAATGTGGAAGTGCGTATGTACCATTTTTATAAATACTCCTTTAACACATTGGTGACCGACAGCTGTGCGATCCACCCACCCCAGCTAGACCGGACATTTTTCTCAGTGGCTGGACTTTTAAATTTTAAACCTCGCTAGCATACTGCGATTTTTACATCTATATATATACTTTCAGTAACAATAATATTTAAGCATTTATTTACTAGTGAAATGACCACACCTTCTAGTAGAAATTGAGGGTGTGATAGCGTTGGAAACATTCCCCTTTATGTAAAGGCACAGTGCAGGAGCATATGTAGTGAGTTTCTTTTTTTTCTTGTGTTCACTGCAAACGCGGCAAAGTTTGGAGGGTATTTTTTTCTTTCCAGTCACAATTGGTGTTAATTTATGTTTCTTCATGTCTCCTGAAAGCCTCCCTGGTGGGTCTTGACAATACAACTTTCTTGCTCCATTTCACTGTTTTTCTAAGGATGGAGTAATATGATAGGTACTGGTCAGCCCTGTCTACGCCCTTCACATACTTGTTATATTGAAGTATTCAGTAGACCATTTTTACAACTTTACCGACCCCCCCCCTCCCCACTCTCTAGTTGCCTGATGTAATGTCCTAACCATTCTTATGTCTCTTTTATCTTTCCATGTTTGTAGCAAAACTTCTCCCTTACTGCAAAATACACTTTCTCCTGGTTCGAGTTTATTTCCTGCTTCCACAAATGATTTTGGAAGCCCCTTGTTAATCCTTATTTCTTTCGAGCAAATTTTCAGCTACAGCCACTCCATTATAATAATTATCCTGGTAGACATGATGCCACAGATATAAACTCGGCTCCAGAATGCAAAATTGTGTTTCTTATAATTTTTTGCCACTCTGCAACATATATTTCCAGGTTACATATTAGCCAGTAATCGCCTAACTATCTGCACTAAAATTCCATATTTCACCAGCTGTCTGTCTTGATACTGTAAACTACTCTTTCTGTTAAGATGGAAATTATTATAATTATCATTATTATTCCAATACCATTAAATGTATTTCAGGTGTGAATGTGGTGTGAATGATGGAAAGATGACCGCAGGTTCCAGGCAACATCCAGGTAATTTATAATGACTTTGAGTAAGTTAATGTCATTTCATGTCGCATATAATTTGGAAGGTGCATTCAACATTCCGTGCAGATAATCATCCTGCACATTTTTTACCTCAGCCACAAGACAAACCATTGTGAAACTTTTGTTAATATAAGCATCGGGATGTACCTTAACTACAACTTCATCCAATTTTACGCCAAACAATATCTGCTATGTGGGGTGATGATTTTTTTATTTACATTTGTAAATTGCATTTCCAGAAAACCTCTCACTTTGAGTATCACAATTACAGCAGACGTGCCATGTGGTGCACTACATTTGTATGAAGAACCTATGAATTCTATTCAGTGTAAATTGATGTCTAGCGACAAAAAATATAAAATGACAGCTGTACTCAGAAATTAGTTCCCGTGTAATATTTCTTCTTCCTTCAAGAAATTTTCAATTTAATATTTAAAAAAAACCTGTTTGTTATTTTATTTTAAGTTGTGTTTTCTTGAGCAATGGTTAGATAACATACACAATCTGCACTGTAACTGTTAATGATTGTTTAAATATTAAGTTTATATTCAGTTTACAGAATATTTTGGAAACGTAATTTTACAAAGTGAATTTTATACCAAAGTTCTCTATTTTCTGTATTTATAATTCATAATATCTTTCTTTGGATTTTTTTATTAAAGATTAATTTTTATTCTTTGCTTTACAGAAGATAATTATTTTGCTAAAAATGTAAATATAACGTAAATTTATCCAACAACAGCATGAAGTTGGCTGAAATTTGGTGTGGAAACAAGACAGCAAATGAAGAACTCCTGATATTTGTGGTCAGAACAGCAAATCATGCTGCTTGCTTTGTTGAGTAAATGGATCCGAGTGACTAGGCCCTCCTGATTCTCGACGGGGGATAAATATCGCAACCATCAAGTGTTACTGGAGCATTTCTAGTTTTTTACTTTTATTAACTTAAATATTCTTATCGATAAATTTTCAATATAGTGAAACATGTGACAATATATTTATAATTGTTCAATTACATTTCAGGTTGAAATCATGTGGAGCAACAAGAAACTAATTTTCATTATGTAAAAACCACAGAGAAGAACTTTGTACATACTGTTCTTGGAATATGCATCTTAGTTCCTACATTATGCCATATAGAAAGATTCCATTTAGGAACTACTATTGGCATAAATAATAACTAACTGGCGCTACTGAGCCTGTAGGTTCATGGCCTTGCTAACATATGCTCTCCATAGCTAACGTTTCCAAATCATATCTTGTATAATTTAATGTAATCGTGGTTAATATTATTCTCCCATCTCATTCTTGGCCTGCACACTGAGGTTTTCTCAAGTTTCATGCCCCTCTTTCATTCCCAATTCGTGCCACATGTCCTGCCCATCACAGTCTATGAGCCTTAACTGTTCTTATTACATCTGGTTTCCTATAAATATCATGTAACTCACTGTTATGTAGTCTTCTCCATTCACCTCTCTCTTCATCTTCTATTTGGTCCACAAATGTTCCTATGAGCTTTATTCAAAAATACTCATAATCTTTTCTCCTCAATTAAATTAAGAAAATATGTTTCACATCCATATAATATAAATGGAAGAATAACAGTTTTATACATTTTCTGTTTAATCTAGTGGCCAACAATTATGTAATGTCCTAACATTCCATGTTCATAGAAACATGTGTTTGAGCCTTTGCCATGGATTCCCTGAAGTAATCCTGCCCGGAGAACTGAATGGGGGGACTCTTTTACCCCAGTTTCTTGACGGTTGTATTTTTACGGTGAAAGATCATCACTATTTCGACCAATGAACTTCCAAAGCTTTAAATAATACTTTAACACTAGGGTGTGATAAATATGTCTTCTGTTTCTTTGTGGCGGAAACTTTGCAGTTTTTGAATAGCAACCACAAGATGGTGCTGGTGATGTCTCATCTTTCAACTTATTGCAACGTGTTTGTGCTCAGCGACAAGTCAATCTGCTTGTGGTCTCCAGACCTAGTAACAATGTATTGTGTGGTACAAAGTAAGTAACCAATACAGACTACATCAACTACCATTATTAACAGAAACTAAATAATAATAAAGTGCAAGTGTTCTTATTGAACAATGTCAGTTTATAATTTATAGAACCTTTTTTTTGCAAATTCCAAAACAATTCTCATTAAAAGGTTTCTGAAAAAAATTTAAAGATCCTCGCTGATCCTATCTAGTAGACACCAAAAATAACCATGACCAAAATGTATATTTATACCAGCTAATACCCGGCGAGTGTTGCTACACCTAAATAAATAAA
This sequence comes from Diploptera punctata, assembly GCA_030220185.1. Lineage (NCBI taxonomy): Eukaryota > Metazoa > Arthropoda > Insecta > Blattodea > Blaberidae > Diploptera > Diploptera punctata. The sequence continues at coordinate 5,951 of JASPKZ010007911.1, forward strand.
ATACTAAAGTTTAATTAAACTGTATGATATACGCTGAGACGAACCAAACATGGCAGTTGCTAGTAAGTTTTTAATTTTGGATTTCAGGTAAACCTCCACTTCTAATTGTAGCATTTTGCTAATTTTTTAATAATACCTGCCTCGGATTATTTTAATAGGAGATACTGAGTTTCATTGTCAAACATCGAAAATTGTGATCGCTAGAGCAATTTTTAAATTTTCATTTCAGGTGAACTCCTACAGCTAATGGTTTTAGACGGTCAAATTGTGAATCTAAAACATCCGGGACCCACACAAACACACACAAAAAGTTTCATCGAAGTTGGTTAAGTCATTTAGGAGGAGTTCAGTGACATACACAAGTATATATACAGGGTGGTCATAAAGTCTCCATCCATTTCTGTGTTAACGAAATTATTTTCTTTTTCTTTTATCATAATCTAAAAGCGTGCTGACGATAGAAGAATGTGTGCATGTTGTTAGTGTGTGGATTATCTTATACCGAGGTGCGACAGGCGTTCACTCAGACCAGGACCAACACGAGCAAACATCCAGTTACTTTGCAATAAATTTCAAAGAATTGGGAACGTTGCGGATGAACCACACTCCGGGAGATCTTTTGTACCAGAAGAGACTGTTCAGCGAATCAATTGAAAGAAGCCCGAGAGCATCAAGTCGTCGTTTAAGCAATGAGTTAGATTTGACAAAATAAATGATTTTGAAAGTTTTACACTTTACGTTGAAAATGAAATCATACCATACTCAGGTGCTCCACAAATTAGACGCAGAAGATTACGCCCCTCGTCAGGCTGCGTGTTATGATTTGATAGCGGCTGCACACAATGAGGACCTTATGGATCACATCCTGTTCAGTGATGAGGCCACGTTCCACATCTGTGGCAAAGTTAATAAAACACAACACCCGAATATCGGGTACCAAAAGTGAATGCATGGCTTGGAATTACGAAGACCAGTGTGTGGAACCTTCATGTTTGCAGAACACAAAATTAATGGCAACAATTACCTTGACATGGTCAAGTTATTCCTCGAACCACAGCTACACCAGAATGGCCCCTGGACTTCTTTGCTTGGGGATTCATAAAGGGGAAGGTGTAAAAGACAAAGGTATGGGATCTCCAGGATCTTAGGACTCAAATTTGCAATGCAGTGATGGCTATTTCACCAGCTATGCTTCAAAACGTCTTTCAGGCTACTCTCTAACAATTGGAACAATGCTTCGAAATGGACGGAGGCCATGTTGAAATACGATAAACATGTATACATACCTTGACAATAAACATACAGAAAAATCATGAAACTGAGTTCATTATTTCTTGGAAATGGATCGAGACTTTATGACCACCCTGTATGTTGGGTGGGTGTGTAAAGAGAGATATCTCCATCCCATTTTAAATTTTTACACAGCAAGAATGTAAAATTATGAGTTAATATGAAATATACATTGTCACTATAAGTTATTGCTCTGTTATCAATATTTTCATAATGTAAAGATTCCCAAATTTATTATATTAACAGACCAAACTTATATATTAATTGATGATGAAACCACTTAGGTTTTGAAACTGGTTTAATTAAAAGACTGGATACGAGTTGTGGTGTAAAGAATTTTATTCAAAATCTTAAATTAAAGATCATTGCAATATTGCCTATAACAGTTGAATTTCTTTATTTTGCCTAAAATTCCAATGTCTAGAACAGACAGTCTGGAGACTGCATACTTTATTTTCCAGGAAAATATTGTTAATTCTGTATTTGATTATCTTACAGCAGTTTCTTTTTGCTTTTAGGGCTGCACAAAGTGATCAACTAAACCCTTCTTGCAGTTTTCTTTCCGTTGCCTGCCGGTAACGATGATATGGAGAAGAAGCCGCTACTATTTTCTCTTTACACACCGGTACTTTCAGTTTATCACTGTCTATATCACTTTCTGCTTTCTTCACTTCATTCATTGCCAATTTAACATCTGCAACCCGTACCAGAGGAGAAGCCATTGCTAATTTGTCTTTACATTCGGATTTATCACTGTCTACCTCCATAACTTGCTCTATTTTAGCACCTTCATTTTCTATTTTCTTGTCTTCTTTTATTGGCAACTTAGCTGCTTTTCTGACTCACTATCCCTTGATATTTTCACTTTATCGCTGTCTACCTCCATAACTTCTACCTGCTCTATTTTAGCACCTTCATTTTCTATTTTCTTGCCTTCTTTTATTAGCAATTTAGCTGCTTTTTCCGAATCATTATCCCTTGATATTTTCACTTTATCGCTGTCTACCTCCATAACTTCTACCTGGTGTATTTCAATGCACTTATTTTCTACTTTCTTCACTTCACCTGTTGCCAACTTAACATCAGTTTTTTCTGTATCAGTTCCAGTAACTTTATCCCTCTGATCTTTACAAACTGGACTTGTTTCATCTTCGTCGCCGCTCAAAGTAATAACGTCCAGCTTCTTCTCCGTTCCTGAACCACGTTCATTTCTCGTGGGTGTTCAACTCCTATCAGTAATCTTATTTAAACATTTTTCTTTATTATTTTTTTTTAAAAGGCTCTGAGAGCGTAATGGGTTTTATCCTTCTCGGAGTTTTCACTTCTTTACTGTTACTAGATAATTCAATGTTGTTCTGTGATTGGTTATTTCTGTCCGGCGACATCTTGTTTTGCTCAGTTTTCTCTGGTTCCTCTTCCCCGGGCAAAGTTTCGCTGTCTTTGTTCTTCTTAGGTTCGTACACCATCCCAAGCTCTCCTTCAGCAAATGTAATTATAGAACAGTAGCCGTCCGTCGACGACACGATCAACGTTCTTCCATTACTCGACCTGTAAAAACACAAGCGTTACCAACAAACAAAATAAAAATATTACATTTCAAACTATGATAATCTTGTAATCATTAGATCCCCGTGTATTGTGCTAAGTTCCAGTTGTGCTGTAAACAAACTTACATAACGTATTGGTGCTACTTTTACCCGCCATATGACTGAATTGTGAACAATACAAATATTGTTCTTAGGCATCATCATCATCATCATCCGGTATCATGACAGTTGCCCGCCGTCTTCTGGAAACCAAATGCCATTCCTTCCCGTCCACCCATTGATCTTCCTCCAATCCTCTGATATTCATAGCTGCTTGTACCCATTCTATCCAAGTTTTCTTTGGTCTTCCTCTCTTCCATTGGGATCCATTCCATAACAATTTTGGGCAATCTTTGCTCTGGTATTCTTTTGACATGACCATACCACTGTAATCTTTTCTTTTCTATAATGTCTATGATGTCCAGCTCCTCTTGCACACCCATAATTTCCCTTATTTCTTTATTTCACATTCTATCCATTCTAGATTTTCCAGCTGATCATCTTAAAACATCCATTTCTGTACTTAAAATTATTTTCGTTTCCCTGGCAGGAATTTTCCAGACTTCAGCACCATATGTTCAAATGCTCTGAATCATGGTTTGATATATTTGTAATTTTCTATTTTTTGTAATATTTTTGCTCCACCAAACAGAGTTTAAAGCATTTATTGCTTGTTTTGTTTGTGCGATTCTATTTTTAATTTCCACTGTGTTATCGTCTGAATGGTCTAATTTTGTTCCTAAATAAGTGCATTCAATACTAGGTTTTAGTTCTTCTCCATTGTTGAAAAATACATTTTCCATTTCTTCTCCTATACACAGGTATTTAGTTTTCTCAATGTTTATATAAAGTCCCCATTTTTCATATTCTTCTTTTAGTTTTCTAGACATGTTGTTGTTAGGGAACAAGAGTGGTTCACAAATATGACTTTACGTTTGATCGCATTTTGGGACAAAAATATTATTATTAAAGGAAATATGATGTTATCATTGGAAAGGGAATCCTTCAAATTACAACAATGAAACAAAAAAAAAAACAAATCACTGCTCACATGCAGCTTGGCGGGTTGATTTTTATGGGCTAGCGTCAAACGACTCCACAATTCTCTTCATTGTTCCTGCGTCTGTGCTAATGCGAGGCCTTCCAGGAGGTTTAATTTTCTGCATCCTTCCCGTTTCCAGCAGTCGTTTTCTCCACTTCCCCACAGTCGACGGCTGCAATGCTACGTTAAACTCACATCTTGCGGCCTCATGATCATTAGCATACATTATTGCCCGTGTAGCAATTGTAATTTGCTGTTGCACATTCAATGCCATTTTGACTAATGCCGTAAGTTTTTTTTTCCATTGTTGTAATTTGAATAATTGCCTTTCCAACGGTAATTTCATATTTCCTGTAATGGTAATATTTTCATCACACAACGCGATTGAACGTGTAGCTATATTTATGATTCACCCTGTATTTCTTATTTACCAACAAAAAATTATAAATGTACCTACCTAATGAGACATTTACACTTTTTCCATGATGTCGATACATAACCTTTATTTACAGGTAAAATTTCATTACGAGCAGAATTTATGCTCTATGCTGACTCTGCAGTTATTTTCACCACATCCTCAATGGCTAATGTAACATATTTTTCACTAAACTGTTTGAAAATATTCAAAATAATTTGTTTCTTTCCGCTTTTCAAATGCTTTGTTTTACAACATTTAACAAATGATGCCATTTTGAAACAATTGAAATTCCAATGTATTCTGCACTGCGCATGCATAACAATAAAACAATGCTTATTTAATGTATTGAAATTGTAATTATATATTTTAAGATTGTTCCATACAGACATGTGCTAGGTAATATATATTTTTATTTTCTTTATTTCGAGAGCTAACTACATTTTCTTACACACTTAGAGGACGTAAAACCATTATTCAACCAATGGAAATGCCGTCATACATCTGGTTTGTTTACATTACAACCGGAAGTTAGGTCGGAAAAGGTATCCGTAATCAACTTGTATTTATATATTAGGGAAGGGATTTTAAGGTGAAATTTTGGTCGTAAAAAGGTTCTGAAAATACATACAAAATGGTGCAAAAAAAAAAGGTGTTGCTGAAACAATTGCATTAAGGTGTAAACCAGTTTATATATCATTTTGCCCCTTCTTTATAGAGTCCATAAGAGGCAATTCATAGTTCTTTGGTTTATTGCAAAATTTACATCGCGGATGGAACATTGAAGAATGATGCCATCAGTTTCGATAAATTATGTTTTGAATTCTGAAAGTGCATACAACTTATCCTTCTGAATATTCGCCATGTTATTGTTATGAAAACCCAGTTGTAATAATAATATACGTTATGGTTGAGACTAGTAAAACACAGCCAACAACAAGTCGGCAACCAGCACTAACTCAACTTATTTTAAACACAGTTGAAATTTACATTTGACTTCACAGCTGCAGATTGGACATTGTTTCTGGGGTATAAATTATATTTTAATATTTATTTAATAATGTTGACTTCTTATTGAGAATTTAAAAAGCTGTTCAAAAAGAAAAAAAAAATTTTCTATGACGATCTTGCAGAACATTTCTGGGCTGTAGGCCGTGGTCTCGAGGCTTGAAGATCCCCAACGTTTTGCCAGAGACTGCGTCTGGCATCCTCAAGGGTTGTCTTGAGACAACGTCGGGGAACTTCAAGCTTCGAGACCACGGCCTATAGCCCTTCTCAAGATCATCATAGCAACTCTGGCCGTGAAAGCCTTAGTCAATACATTTTTCTGTTCTATTTTTTTAGAAACGCAGAGTAAAAGGTGCTGAAGCATGAAAATGTAGTAGTCTCACGAAAAGGTGCAAAAGTTGCAACAAATTGTGTTCATTTCATCCCCTCATATATTGAACTATTGGTACGAAAACAGCTATATTTTTGGAAAGGTGCTGCACCCTCAAAATCCTTTCCCTAATCATTAGTGGTCATGTTCCTTGCCTCTAGTGTCGAAGGTCGCAGGTTCAAACTTGACTGGGGTTGATGGAGAAATTCAAGGGACAAGTCATCTGGGAAGGACTTGACCACAAGTCCCGAGTCTCAAGATTTTTGTGCTTGTAGTCGAGTAAATGTATATATTTTCCCAAACTGTCTGCTTTATTAACTTGTCTGTTCATCTCTCTTTGGTCCAAAAAATTTCTTAAGAACTTGTTTCTAAAATAGTCTTAGGGCCTCATGCAAATTACATTAGTCTGTGGTGAGCTGAGTTTTCAGTGAGAACGTGCAAAGTTTGAATTAGCGAGTCGCTAACTGGTCATGCATGAAAGTAGTTTTTTTCGCAATATTGGCAAGAAATTACCCAGAATTCTCAGCAATAAAACCACTTCTGTTATTTTCGTTTGCTAGAGGAACGCATTTACGCTTGCATCAGGCAAATAATACCGTACACGACGATGTCTGCATTGCATGATATTACGCAGATTCTCCTGTTCTTCCAGTTGAATTCTTTGGTAGACTCTATCAAATTCCTCTTCTCTGAGTATACTGAAAACATGATCGAAGTCTTCAAGGTCCGACATCTTGGATAAAGCAGCAAGGTTTCAAAGTACATCAGTTACCATCGGTTCCCATCGGGTTGGTCACGATTCGTTCTCTGCAAAGTCACTTCACCAGGTAGCTTAGAAATTTCGACAATTATTATCGCATGAACAGATTTTTGAGTATGCAAAAACGTCTTTGGATGCAACTTTCTCAGCAGAGAACGACTTTTACGGTCTAATGCGTTCATAGATACGACCCTAACTTGCTCAGCAGAGAAGGCATTTTACGGTCTAATGCGTCCAAACATGAAACCCTTAGTCTGCATGCACATGAAGACCAATTCTCCAGGAGATCCCAATGCTGAGGAATAAAAGCATGTGATGTGCAGTTGAAAATTTTTTATATTGTTTTAGGATCTAATACATGACTAGACAATATTTAACAATTGTGCATTGAAAACTCGGTTTGAACAGGGGTAAATGTTCTTTAGTGTAAATGGAGTGGAGAGTCAATCATTATTTCCAGTGCTATGGTCCGTAAGAGCCAGGATCTCCTGACATAAACATCCAATTTTGATTCCCCAACCCCTGTAGGTTTCTATTATTATTTTATGAACTGTACATAACCAGTGATTTAATACATTGTCTTGTATATCAGCAACTTAAGTTTTCACCAAATGTAGACAGATTTTTTGAAGCTGTAATAGTATTTGAAAATACAATAGGAAGTATCATTAAGAGGTTTGTTTAATAATTAAAACATTTTGTCTGTACATTCTTACCTCTTACGGTTGTTTTTGTCGAACATAAGTTTCAAGGCTTCTGAGCCCCATCGTCATGGATTACAGTCTGTAATCGCTGACGATGAGGCTCAGAAGCCTTGAAAAATATGTTCGACAAAAACAACCATAAGAGGTAAGAATGTACAGACAAAATGTCTTTCTGAGCCCCATCGTCTGTGATTACAGACTGTAATCCATAATGATGGGACTCAGAAGCCTTGAAACATATGTTCGACAAAAACAAACATAAGAGAAGAATGTACAGACAAAATGTCTTAATTACTGTAATAATGTTTTCTGCAGCTAATTTTGATTAAGTCTTAACAAAGCCTTTACTTGGATGGGAAAGGCCCATTAAATGTTGGTCCAATTTAGGTTTGAGATTATATTACGAGCCTGAAAATCTTCAGACTCGGAACCCATGGCTTTAAGTTCCTCCCAGAGAACTTTTTGTTTTCTAGGATCCAGCCATCCTAAATAATATATCGACCCCTGTGAGATTTTAACCCTTGGCTCTTGGGGCGACCATGGCTATGGTCTCGGGCTAGCATCACTCCTTTGTATGCAAAGGGCCTGAGATTGATTCCCAGTCGTGACAGATTTCCTGGGTGATTGTTTTATTGGTGGTTTTTCTGAACCTGTAGGACAAATGTTAGGAAACTTTAAGGCCCAAACAATCTGTGATCATCTTCATATTCACCAGGTTTAGTATCAATGTGTGAGTGAATTGTACATTTTTTCTTAAATATTTGTGTTGTCTCGGGGAGGCCCTGGATTGTAGGTCCTCAGTAACCTTGTGTGACCAATGTTTAAAATCCCTCTCCCAACCTATAAGGTGAGAGGTTAAATTACAATAGAGAAGAGAAGATCTGTATAATATATGTGAGCGTTCCAAAGCACCTTTTCATGCTTTGGGTTACATTATATGTAGAAAGATAGCATTAATGTGGTCTGTTTTCATTATACGTAGGTGATGTTTACTTTTATTATGTATAATATAAGCATATTCAATATCCATTGTATCATTTTTATAATAAAATAACGTATGAGTGATATGTTTTTATTACATGTAGATAACTAGTACCAATAAATTTATCCTTTTCTTTAATCATCAGGAAGTAACATTATGAGGTTTAATTTAATAATTCAGTTTGTATTTTTTAAACATTCTTGTGAAACGCTGAAGCCTTGAAACATATGTCCGACTAAACTATCATATAAGGTAAGGATGTTTAAAAAATACAAACTCAATTATTATGATTGGTCGTTTCACAAAGAACTACAGTTTTTATCAATGACAAATTTGTCAAAATTTAGATAGAAAATTTGAGATAATATAATCTTATGTTAAAAACATATAAATGTATAAAATTTGTTTTATCTGCATTATGTTAATTCAAATTGTAAAAGAAATTAATCGTGAAATACAAATGAGAAAACATACAGTGATGGTCTTTAAGTAGACCATCTAAAATTTACTTTAAAAGCGGTCTTCTAATTGGGGATATCTCCTCATCCTGAATACAATTGGAAAATGTTAACATTCTTCTTCTTTATTAGGAATTTCTCTACAATAGTTTACTACAATCCATTGTAAATTTTACTCCTCCATAAATCCCTATTCTCTGCATCCTCTCGACTCTATACTCCTATGCACTCCTTGAATCCACTTTCTTTTGGTCTCCCTTTTCTTCTGTTGCCCTCCGCTTCAAGATTTAATAACATCTCAGGTATCCTGTCATCTGACTTTCTCTTTATGTCACCAAACCATTTCAGTCTTCTTCGATAACTTGTAGAACATTTTGATCATCCATTGCTTCTGTGATTTTAGCGTATCTAATTTTGTCTCTTTTTGAATTTCTAGAAATCTTCCTCCAAAATTGTGTCTCTGTCACCTATAGTTTATGTGGTTGCTCTCTGCTTAATGTCCATGTTTCTGCACCATACAATAGTATAGGGATTTCCAGCCAACCTAGACTCATTTTTGAGAACTAGACTCTGTCTGTCACAAGCCAGGAGAAATGGGGAGTGATGGAGGAGTAACACCTCTTTAAAAAACCAGGGTTCATTCTGGCTGGATGATAGTACTTTGTGACAGCTCCTTGCTAGGATACGGCAACTGCTGCCTTGTAGGGATATGTTGGTTCGTCAAAGCCTAGAGGAAGGAAACCTTGAACAAAAATCATCTGGTCCTCCAGGTTGTGGGTTATAACAATGGCCCAGCTCCCCATTTTATGGAAAAAATGAACTATGCTAAAAAAATTGATGTGAAGAAAATATCAACATGTGAATATAATTAATTGAAAGTACATTATTAATACTACTGTGTTGAGGTAAGAGCAGAGGTTGCTGTTACTAATTTAACTATCCTTTAAATATGTACAAATTGAAGACCATACTCATATATCAATAGCTATCATAGAAAGATTTTGAATTTAGAAAACAAATGTCTTACACAGTTAGGCCTAAATAGGAAAACATGTTAATATTTTTATTTGCGATTGTTGTATTATTAGATTTCAATGGGATACAGGATTTAAATAACTACTATTCTACCCTCTGGCACAGTGTGACAAGAATATAGCCTTCATTAGGTTTATTACATAATGTGAGCAAATACAGGCAGTAAGACATTTATAAACTTATCAAAAGCATCGGCGTTGGTTGGGAAGAGAGAGACAGTCAGCTTACAGAGGATCAGAATATAGAGCCATAGGAACAATATTCCTTTCCAAGTAATTGTGATTGGTTTCAAAGAGTAGTTGTGTGCAGAAATTTCACTATATTATAATACAGTAAAGAGATCTCAACACAGAAAGGACAAAAATTTGATAAAGCGACTTCATGTTGGAAAAAATGCAATATTACAAAAAAAATCATTACTAACTTAAAATTGATAGTAATTCACACTGAGGTATTTTTATGCAGTTTATTTCTTAATGTGCCTACAGGTAAAAAAAATGAGATTCTTATAATTGGTCAATTTCCAACAAAATAGACATAGATTACAGTCGACTAGACCATCAAACAGCAATCTCATTGGAGCAATGGAAGTCCCTACCGCTGACCAATCAGAAGGCAGATACAACTTACGAACACATTGCGGTGAACGTATAAATAAGACAGACAGCGGACAGAATTGCCAGTCTCAAGACAACCCTTGAAGATGCCAGACGCAGTCTCTGGCAAAACGTCGGGGAACTACAAGCCTCACGACCACGGCCTACAGCCCGAAAATCTTCTTCAAGATCATCATAGCAACTCCGGCCGTTAAAGTCTACGTGAATACAAAAAAAAATAGATTTTTTAACCCAAATAAGTCCTGGCTGCCCTTAAAGAGTACAAATGTAACGGCAGACTGTATCAACACCTAGTTCCATCATCACTTGCAACACCAAGGTTCTTGCTATAGCGATCCCCTTGTTTCGTTTTTGTTTTAACCAATTAAAATCCAGGTTAGCTGGTTGTTTCATTGATTTTTGTTTTATGTTTCCATCCCTGGCTTTCAGTGTATGTACAGCCTTTGGAAAAAATGATGGCGCAACTCTTGATGGTGGAAAGTTATAAGTTCTGAAGAGCGATTCACACCAGTAACTTGTTACATGTGCTGTCTCCTTTGAGGTCAAATCCGGCGGCATGAGGGGACAATCATAGATTTATACCAGTCATTATTGAAACAATTTCAACAAATTAATTTACTAATTTAATTTCTAAGTTAAGAGAGTTATCAGATGACTGAAAGCAAGTAATGGTCTCTTAAACCAATCAACAGTAAATTAGCGCTTACTTCTGATGTAGTGTTCGTATCGTTCGCTTCAGTAGAGCAGTCGGATTGCGATGATGCAGGCTCAGGTTCGATCCTGGTCAGGAATTTTTTTTAATAATGTCATTTTTTATAATCCCTACACGTTACCAGGCTACGTTATATAAATAAATTTGTATACATAGGGAAATTAATTAATTAAAGGAAACAGCTCATATATATAATGAATAACAATTGTAAAATCTCGTTACTCTGTTTAAAAAACACAAGGCATAACAAGATTGTCAGCCTCTAACGGAAATGAGTACCAGACGCTTGTTCTGGGGGTAAAGGCGGCTGTCACGCAGGGCTGACAACCCGGCTGACATAATGGGCCGATTGTCTAGAAAAAGTGGGAGCCTTAACCTCCTACTACCCCAAGGTCTGTTCTGGGATCACTCACATAACAAGATTGTTTATTGTAATCAAATGATAAAGAGAAAAATGTATGCCTGAACCGGGAATCGAACCCCAAACCTTGAGCTTTCTGTGCTGATGCTCTTAACCACTGAGCTAATTCAGGCTTCCTTGCCATCCAAGCATAAATCCTTCCTTTACCTTACTCTACTATTCCCACATTCAAATGCTATGAATCATCATTCACAAATACACAATGAATGGCTTCTACATTAAGAAGACATGAAGGGACTTATAACCGGAAAATTAATCATTATGTAATAAAAATAATTTGGGATTTTTTATTTAAATTTTGATATAAAAAAATATTTAAATAATTTAAAATTAAATATTATTTATTTTACAATGTTAAATATTATAGATGAATTTTGTAACATTAATGTAAAATGTAACAATTATTACGTCACATATATTGTTGTGATAAATAATAGAGAATTCACAGACAAAAGTTTACGACAAAAGAAAGATTCAATAATATGGTCTTTAGTCGATCGAACATCAAAAATATGATTGGGTATCGAGGAATGAAGACGGGCTGATGATGTCATTACCAATCAGCAACTGACAACATTATTGTTGGCAACAAAAGAAAAGAAGATTTAAAATGGATCGACGCCATTGAGTCGTCTAGAAGTATAAATATAAATAATTGGTGATATATTAAATGATATTGGTTTAATCTACGTATAAAATGTAAATACAAACAATATAATCTAAGGAAATAAATATATTTAAAATACATATATCCGGTGAGATATATGTAAGTTCCAGCTTTAAATAAATACACCCAAATACATGCCCTTTTTGCAATTTAAATCAAGATATGGAAAGAAACCATCTCCTCCGTTGTCCAGCTTTTGTAGAAGAGAACAGCCTTTCTGCTAAATATTGGAGTGCAAGAGAGCGAATGATTTCATTATCAAGTGCTCGACATTAGATACCAACCAACCATAAATACACCCAAGTGTTGGTTCCAATTTGTCACCTGATTTGTAAGTTACAAATATTGGCTTCCAACAATTATTATTATTTAATGAAGAAGTAAATGTTTTTATTTATGTACAAAATTTCTTCACTCATCACATTTGTGATAGCTTCAAATATTAGCGCTTCTCACCACGATTGTGTTGGTCATCGACTCCCCTGAAGGGATCTACATGCCGGTGCACAATTAAATAAACACACGAAATAATAAATTTAATGAAAGAAATAAATAACATCGAAGTTACGGCTTCAGACTCCACACAGCTATAGCATTATTTATTAAATTAATATTAAGAAGCTAAAGCTGTTACTATGATTGAAATAAGTATATTAAAGTACACTACTAAATTATTGTAATCAAATGGTAAAGAGAAAAATTTATGCCTGAACTGGGAATCGAACCCCGAACCTTCAGCTTTCCATGCTGATGCTCTTAACCATTGAGCTAATTCAGGCTTCCTTCCCATTTTATTACAATAATTTAGTTGTGTACTTTAATATACTTATTTCAATCATAGTAACAGCTTTAGCTTCTTAATATTAATTTAATAAGGTTGTTTATTTCCACTACTAATGTAAAATGCGTCTGATTAATTTAAATTAAGACAAGTTAATATATAATTTCATTGTACAAGTAAGTCCTGCTTCATACAGACAGTTTCTAGCAGGGAACGGTCGTGGTCTAGTGGAGGGAGCTTCTATTTCCCACGCAGGAGGTCGCGTATTCAATCCCGCTGTCATGCTTTTCTCTCTCTCTCGTCCTTATCTCAATTAATTTTCTTTGTTTTGTTTTATTTACAGCATTTACCGCACTACTTATATACGCGGAATTATTTTCCATTGCACGACACACAACAAAATAGAACGGATTTTAGTTTCTCAAATAGTTGTGAACTTGTGAACCTCTGGTCATGCGCAGTGGCTTCGTTCTGGGACTTGAAAATTACCTGTGCGCCAACAATTATTTCTAAGGCTGTACATATTGTGTTATCATTTCTCATTGCATATAAATTTAAAACATTAATCTTGTATTTTTTTTTCAGAAATAGCTTTTGCACTTAATTCAATCAGAAGCTTTATCTGTGTTCATATTATTTGTTTTTAAACATCTTAATGATGGACAAATTATATTTGAAAAGAAAAATATATGCCTAGACTAGGGTTTGAACCCAGGACCTTTGACTCTCTATGTCAATTCTCTATCCATGTGAGCTACCTAGACCTCCAATTTAAACACATATTTTTCTCTTATACATAGTTAACTCCCTAACCTCAAATGCTACGATTTTTGCAAATGGCAGTTTCTTTATTAAGAAGATATTTTATTGGGAATTTAAACATTACTTAAAAAGCCATCATCATCCTGCCAGGTATTAGTCCTAGAAAAACTGTTACGGCCTGAGAAAGCGGTTTCCATGCCATATTTTCATAGGTCGACCAAGTGACAGTTTCCCATTTGGACAGTAGTTCATTATTGCCTTGGGGTCCTGGATCTAGCCATTCTTGAGACATGTTCCTTCCAGTTTAGCTGATATCTGGAGATGTAGTCCAGTATTGGAGAGATGAAAGCAGACTAACAGCTTGTGAGAACAGCTGGCTACACCAAATGGGATCGAAAGAAAAATGTAAAGTAATGTTTAAATTCCCAATAAAATATCTTCTTAATAAAGAAACCGCCATTTGCAAAAATCGTAGCAACGGCTCGTAGCATTTGGGGTTAGGGAGTTAACTATGTATAAAAAATACGTGTTTAGATTGGAGGCCTAGGTAGCTCACTTGGAAGAGCATTGACATAGAGAGTCAAAGGTCCTAGGTCCAAACCCTAGTCGAGGCGTATATATTTTTCTTTTCAAATATAAGAAGCTTTATCTGTTGAACAGAGGAAGGAAGAAGTAGTTCTTCCGATCAACATAACATCAGTTGATGAGAAATTACTGAAGATGAAGCTGCCGAGGCTCTGAAACCGGTCTAGTTACAAGACTCGATGTGAGGTGAGGTGTATAATCTTAAATTAAACCTCTTACTGATCTTTTTCCTATAAAAGTTCAATACTTGACTAACTTAGTTGTTAACATTTTATGTAATTTCATGCATCTTTACCAGATGCCTGCTACGAACAGCACACTGTAAAGAATCAATTCAAATTGAGTGTCAAATGAGCCGTAGTGGTAACACTGATTAAGAATGATTTTAAAATATGAGAGCTTACTTTGTTCTTCACTTGCTTCTTGGTCTTCTCACTTCATCAAACACAAAGTTAGTTGTGAATTTACAGCCGAAGACAACAAACATCCAGTGGCGTTCACTACTGTATTCTTAAAAATTTATTTTAAATTAATTTAATACGATGCAGAGACCAAGCTGTATTTGGTGCATCTTTTTGCTTTGTAATTATTTTAACAGGCGGCTCCGTGGCGCAAGTGGTCTCACTGCTGAGGTCTCGAGATCGAGTCTCAGTCACTCCATGTCGGTTTCCTGGTGGACAAAACAGAGTTTGGGCAGGTTTTCTCCTGTTTCCCCTGCCACAATTTCATTCCATCATTTCTCCATACTCATCTCATGCATTTCATTTCATTTCGTTCATTTATACCCCTGTGACGGTGCATCAGGCCAGCACCCTTGTCATTCACAGACCTCTATATATATATATATATATATGTTATATTGCAGATTTTCACGGATATAAGTATGAATATTTTCTTGGGTTTTCTGAGTCTTGGATTCAATTTCGGCCTCTGGCCACTGATTCCGACGTTTCAGCATCATCCCACATGCCATTATCAAGGAATGATAAGTTCGAGTCACAGGTTTAGGTCTTATCATTCCTTGATAATGGCATGTGGGATCATGCCAAAACGTCGGAATCAGTGGCCAGAGGCCGAACTTGAATCCAAGATGCGGAAAACCTAAGAAAACTTTCATATTTGTATATACATATATATATATATATATAGGGGTTCATCTCATCTCATCCCTGTACCCAACCCTGAGTTGGATGCAAGTTGAGGATATTATAATAATTATTTTATTGTTTCACTAAATAAAAAGTAAAGTGATCCCACTACAGGCCTCGGGAGGCCCTTGGGGTAGTAAGATGTTAAGGCTCCCACTTTCTCTAGGGAATCGGCACTTGATGCCAGCCAGGATGTCAACCCTGCGTGACGGCCGCCTTTACCCCCAGAACAAGCTCCTGGTACTCATTTCTGTTAGAGGCTGAGTCGATCCCAGGGCCATAGTGCTGCCAGAAGGTTTGGGTCAGTTTAAAAATCCTGGCCCCGGGACTTGAACCCTCAACCTTCCGGCTTGTAGCGCAGTGTCTTAACCACTACGCTACGGCGTCCCCTGTTTCACTAAATACACATTAATATCGTTGTTAAACACGTAAATGAGCAAATACTCTTGTTGCTATCCTTAAGATGCTCTGATGCAACAATTAAATCATTATATTTGAAGAGAAAAATTTTCGCCTAGACCGAGACTCGAACCCAGGACCTTTGGCTTGCCGGGCCAAATGCTCTACCAACTGAGCTACTGAGGCGAGTTACGATCTAGATGCAAATTTCTCTCTTATATACGTTGTAATTCCCTATCGCCAAATGCTTTTGAAACCATTGCTTCTATCTTTGCAAATGACGGCTTCTTAGTTAAGAAGACATTTATTGGGAATTTAACATTACTTTATAAAGCCAGTAAGGCTTCTAATGATGTTTTTATTATTGATTTAACACTTCTCAATGAAAGATAAATTATATTTGAAGAGAAAAAGTTCGCCTAGACCGAGACTCGAACCCGGGACCTTTGGCTTTTTCTCTTCAAATATAATTTATCTTTCATTGAGAAGTGTTAAATCAATAATAAAAACATAATTAAATCATTGTTTATTATTATTATTATTAACCCCTGAGCGCGGTTTGACGTACATATACGAGACCGGCTTCCTCCCTTCTGTGCGGTCATTTAAAAGTCCATGCAGTCCATCTGCGCAGTAGTATTTTTAAACTACTCACCCAGTAACTTATTTTAGATAACTAACTAACTAACTCACTAGCACTCTCGAACCTGTAGTTCATGGCCGTGCTGACATAAGCTCTCCATACATCCCTATCCTGAGCTAATGTGTTGTAATCATCCCCTGTATGATCTACTTCCCTCAATTCATATTTAATGTTATTCTCCCATTCATTCTTGGTCTAGCAACTGGCCGTTTTCCCTCTGGTTTTCCCACAAGAAGCTTCCATACACGTCTTTTCATTACCCATTCGTGACAGATGTCCTGCCCATCGCAATCTACGAGACCTAATTTATGTCATTATATCAGGCTTCCTATAAAGATCATGTAGTTATCTGTTATGTGGAGCTTATTTTAGATATATACCAAATTATTAATAAATTATATTTAGTTACATTGTATTTCTAATCTTACCTTGATTATACATATCCTTTGCTCACGGAAAGTCGATTTTGATATTGATTGTAGAGCGTATTATTTGTTTCTTCAACAATAATATTCAACAACGTATGGTCAAATATTTCCTCGAATATAGCAACAATGTCCCCAGAAACATCGAACTGTGGGCCACTGATGTCACAGAATGTCTCTCGTATTAAATTAAACGTGTCCATATTTTGCCATACAAAATCTGTGGACACTCCCCCTAGCCCTTTAGCAATCAAAACACGTGTAAGTGTCTGAATATGTCCCTCGTCAACACAGCAGATGTCACTATCACTTATATCGTGAGGAGGTTGTGTATAGTCAAGTGCAAAGAAACTATCCTCACTATCTGATATAGACGCTAAATCACTATGTTTATCAATCTCATCTAAAATTTTGTTGACAAACTTAAAATGTTTTTCTTCTGACAACACTTGGTTTTCTGCACAGGCATGAGCCACGGTTTCACAAAGACTGCGATAATTGTTTCAAAAGAAAAGTCTGAGACCACACAATGAGACACTTTACAGATATTTATTCTTTTTCGACAAAAATAAGGCACAGGATATGTTCAGAAGAGGGTCTGGCTGAAAAAAAAAAGTATTTCCTTTCACTTACAAGTAGCCACCTCATTCCACTTGCCCTGTCATAAATTATGTCGTAACATGAAGGGGAATCTTTCCTTAACAGGGTGACAAAAAATAAGTTCTCCAACATGTAAAACAACCTAGTTATAGGCTTTGGAAATCAAAGATGTACCACGCATGTTGACATGGCAATCTGCATGTGGATATTTAAAAGTCCTGACGTTTTAACACGTCATTCTGCATCTGGGAAGGGAACGCAATGTATAAATGTCCACGTTGATGGGTTAAGAGTAAATTAATTTACCTGTCTTGGATATACAGATGTGACATGACATGATACGTGTAAGTCTCACACACTGTGATGGCCAGGACATGTGGCACATATTGCGAATGAAAGATGTGCATGGAAGCTTCTGGTAGGAAAACCCGAGGGAAAACACCCAGTTGGCAGACCAAGAATGAGGTGGGAGAATAACATTAACTATGATCTGAGGGAAGTCGATTATACAGGTAATGATTTTAAAGTATTAGCTTGGGATATGGATGTATGGAGAGGTTATATCCGCGCGGCTGTGAACCTATGCGTTCGATAGTGCCAGTGAGTAAGTTAGTTAGTTTAATGAAACCTTCACTGGACCAGAGAGTACGGTTATACAAGACACTTTAAGGAGAGCAGCAGGGACACAAACACAATGAAGCAACCAGTCATTAAGTACACACAACAACTGGATGAATGAGTTCCCAAGGCCATGCTTTGTTATTGTCCAACAGGGAAGAGATCTCTGGGCCGTCCAAGGAAGCGCTGGATATAAAATTCATCATTGAGATCATAACAGGCCTCTAGGTCTAAGATGAAGAAATGATTATTATTATTTTATTATTATTATTATTATCATGTAATAAAAATAAAATGAATATATATCATACAACTGTTAAAAGCATCTGCTTATGGAGCAGAACTTTGGCCATTAACAACAAAAACAAATAAGTACCTTTTGGCAACGGAAATGGATTTTATACGAATGGGTTGCAAGAATTTCAAGAAGAGAAAACATTAGGAACTCAGTTATAAGGGAGAAAACGAAGATTGAAGATGCTATTTTAGATTATATTAAAACTCAGCAATTAAGATGGTATGGACATGTCTAGCAAATGGAAGAGGATCAGTTATGAAAATGTGTTTTGGAATGGAAACCTGAGGGAAGACGAGGCAGAGGAAGACCTAAAACCTCCTGGAGTCAGGGAATATGTTTATACATGAAGGAGAAACATCTACAGACAGGAGATTGGATGGACCGACAAAATTGGCTACTAGGAATCGGACGATGTCAAAGACATTAATCAACCGATGATCTATCTATCTAGTATTATTATTAATATTATTCAGGTGGGATTGTAAGTTAAGGTAACGATGAAATAAGAACTTACCAAGTGAGGTCAGTGAGGCGTGGATGTTGCAAACAGCTGAGCCTGCTGAGTGTCGTACAGCAGCACTGAGTTCTGTGTGGCGACGGGTACGGCAACGCAAACGCTGACTCTCTGTCATGCAGTTCAAACAGCAGAGGGCAGCATCGCACTGCCACAGTGAACTGACTGAAGGAAGGTACATCACCGGCCTGAAAACACGAGACATAGGCTCATCTCTGCTCCTGTGCATTACAGGGACTCTCATAGAAATCAATTGAATCGTGAATTCTTCTTACCTCATACATCTATGTTATCCTCAGAGACGACTCTCGATACCGCAGTTGTGTGTTGAATAACATAGATTATGAGGCAACAAGAATTCACAATTGAATTGATTTTTATTAAGAAAACCTCATAATGTAAAATTCTCAACTCTGATATACGAAGAGGGACTCTTGTCGTCTCAACTTCTCTCAAAAAACATTGAACTGAAAAACAGTTATTCTACCAGTTATATTACAGGGATGCGAAACATGGACTCTTACTTTAAGGGAGGAGAAAAGTTTATGAGTATTCGAGAATAAAGTTCTTAGGAACAATTTTAGACCAAAGAGACAAGACTAACAGACAAGCAAATGGAGAAGACTACATAACAGTGAGCTACAAGATACCAGATGTAATAAGAACAGACTGGGATGAGCAGACCTCTCTTCCGAGAGTGTGTTCAATCCATTTCCAATATTTAATTTCATTATTTTTCTAACTGTTTTAATAATTTTGTCTTATATTTGAAGAGAAAATTTTTTGCCTAGACCAAGACTCAAACCCAGGACCTTTGGCTTTGGCTAAATGCTCTACCAACTGAGCTACCGAGGTGAGTTGCGATCTAGACACAAATTTTTCTCTTATATTCGTTGTAATTCCCTCGTGCCAAATGCTTTGAAACCTTCGTTTCCATCTTTGCAAATGGCAGCTTCTTAGTTAAGAAGACATTTAGGAATTTAACACTAAAAATTTTGCGTCTAGATCGCAACTCGCCTCGGTAACTCAGTTGGTAGAGCATTTGGCCTGGAAAGCCAAAGGTCCCGAGTTCTAGTCTCGGTCTAGGCGAAAATTTTTCTCTTCAAATATAATTTATCCTTCAGTGAGAAGTGTTAAATTAATAATAAAAACATCAATTTTGTCTTAGATTAAATTCTGTGTTTTTCTGACCATGCACGTGCAGTTATTGCAGATTTCTCTATTTCTCCATTTTGAACATTTCTAAGGTGTTCTTTCAATCTTGTATTTAAGTTCCTTTTTGTTTTTCCTATGTATATTTTTTCACAATCTTTACAATCAATTTGATAAATTCCTGATTTGTTGCCGTCTTCAATCTTTTCATTTTTGTTGATTCTTATTAATCTATTCAAATGATAAACTGTTAAAAAAATTCAGGAAATTTACATACCATCCTTCAGTATTTAACAAGTTTCAAAATATTTTCAGCAAATTTATCATTAAATTATCACCAAAAAATGAATACAGTTTGAATAAATTAATCAAAACCAACAAAAATGAAAATATTGATGAAGGCAACAAATCAGGAATTTATCAAATTGATTGTAAAGATTGTGAAAAAATATACATAGGAAAAACAAAAAGGAACTTAAATACAAGATTGAAAGAACACCTTAGAAATGTTAAAAATGGAGAAATAGAAAAATCTGCAATAGCTGCACGTGCATGGTTAGAAAAACACAGAATTGAAACTACGGCAAAATTACTAAAAGTTAGAAAAATCTATGGAACTCACAATTTGGAAAAAAATTTGCATCTGCAAGAATAAAAAGAGAAAACATGAATTTTGAAATTCCTAAAGAAAAAGAAAAAAAATTGATTTGGAAGTTCATCGGTCAGCTGGCAGAGGGAGCGGAGATCAACTTACAGGATGGCCAACCACAAAAAACAGAAGTGGACAGTCACCAGGAATAGTCTAGAGGGTTGTTGGAGTTACCTGGAGAACATGTGTCTACTGAAGATGTGAGTGGCATTACAGTTCTTGTCGCTGTTCTCTACGATCCCTGAAGGCACGATGAGTAGCTGGCCATCTGGTGTGAAGCTCAGTCTCCTGAAGAAGGACTTGAGTGTGTCGTCATACAGGAGACGCCGTGAAGTTCAGATGTTTCAGGCACCGGCAGCTGTGCCTTGCTCACGAGCTTCTTGGTGTTCACATTGTACACACGAAACATTCTGTAACATCGCGGGCTCTGGGTTTTAAGATCATAAAATATTGGATACAGTATTACCCCACTTTTACGTTTTCCCCCTTTTACAATATTTTTTAAAGGTCCCTTCAATTTGCAATCTATTAAAAACCTCGCTTTTATGTTTATGAAATTTTGTTTTCTCGCAATTTATGTCACATCAAGTTGATCTTCAGCGTTAAAGATCGAAGATATTTGATCGATTATCTCGCTTCTATAGAATCGATATATAGCAGAGCAAGTTCATTAAGACAATCTATAAAGAGCATAAACATTTCTCACCCGTGTACTTTTAAGGCAAAACATTTTTTTTTAATCTCTCAATAAAGATTCATAGTGCTGATTGGTGAACCTCTCCTTGTTATTTATTTTTTAAATGGTGAAAGTAACAAAAATAAAGTGATTTTATGTTTTCAGCACATCTATTAAAGGAGGTTTAATTTAAAATGAAATTCTTTACACCTCACTTATCTACTAAATAAATAAAAGACAGGATATGAGGTGAGGTGTAAAGAATTTTATTTTAAATTAAAAGAAACATTACATAATTTAGCCAATATTGTACATTATCCCAGTCAGTGCATGTTCTAGAATGGTTGCTGAATGTGAGGGTCAACATTTTTTACCTCCTCCTCATTTCCCCCAATTTACACCATTTTCCCCGCGGCCCCTTGAAAAGTGTAAAAGAGAGGTAATACTATAGTTATTTTTCAATCTGCTAAAATGTAAAAATATTTCCTAAAAAAATATTTGCTCATTTGAAAATACAACAGGAAGTAACATTAAATGTTATTATTAATTTAACACTTCTCACTCAAGAATAAATTATATTTGAAGAGAAAAATTATACCCAAGACCTTCGGCTTTCTAGGCCAATGCTCTACCACTGAGCTATCTGAGAAGTCCAATCTATTTCTCTTCAAATATAATTTATCCTTCATTGAGAAGTGTAGAAGCCCTACTGGCTTTATAAAGTAGTGTTAAATTCCCAATTAATGTCTTCTTAAACAAGAAGCCGCTACTTGCATCATCAAACAAATGCTCGTAGCATTCGGCACTTGGCAATTAACAATGTATAAGAGAAAAATTTCTATTTAGATTGGAGTGCCCAGATAGCTCAGCAGTAGAGCATTTGCCCAGAAACCCAAAGGTGCTGGATTCTAACCTCAGTCTGAACATATCTTTTTTCTGGTAAATCAAATGTTTCTTACCTCTCCTCATATAAATCTTCTAAGTAGATCATGATTTCGAGACCATAACTGTCTCATCTTCAGTACTTTTTTGGCAACTGATGTTATGTCGATCGGAAGAAACTCTTCTTCTTCCCTCTGTTTGGTGGACAGATGAACCTCTGGATCTGGTCAAAATTTGCAGGAATTTTGATGTGATCTGTCCACCAACAGAGGGAAGAAGAAGAGTTTCTTCCGATCGACATAACATCAGTTGCCAAAAAAAGTACTGAAGATGAGACAGTTATGGTCTCGAAATCGCGATCTACTTAGAAGATTTATATGAGGAGAGGTAAGAAACATTTAATTTTACCATAAATTAAACCTGAAGAAGTAGTTAACTTTGTCCCACGTTGTGGTGACATTTTGAAGAAGTAGAAAAATGTATGATTTCAGCAAGACTAAATTGGTTCTTAGAAAGTAAAAACATACTAACAACAGCACAAACAGGATTCAGACAACATCTATCTACAAAAGAAAATACAATTCAACTTTCTCAAGATGTTAAAGAATCTTTCAACAAAAATCAAGATACGCTAACAGTTTTCATTGATTTTGAAAAAGCATGACTCAGTATGGAGATACAAATTACTTGAAAAACTCACAAGACTTGGCATTCAAAACAATATGTTAAACTGGATCACCCAGTTCCTTTCACAACGTTTCTGTGCTACAAAATACAATGACAGTACTTCCAAATTCCAACAAATAAAAATGGGCCTCCCTCAAGGTGCAGTACTAAGTACAACCCTGTTCAACATCTACATCAACTATCTCCCAACACAGAAATAAAGACAGCTCTTTTTGCAGATGACATGATTATGTGGACATCTTCCTCACAAATAGAAAAATCTAAATTTTCTATGGAAAAGACTCTTAACCTATTAGAAAAGTGGACCCACAACAATTTAATGGCCATTAATACAGACAAAACAATGTTTCAAATATTTAACTTCAAGAAAAAATTCCCAAAACTTAATCTACAGTTCAAGAAAACAAACCTGAGACAAATAAATGAAACAAAATATTTAGGGACAATTTTTTATTCAAAATTATCTTGGAGAAAACATATTGAAGCAGTAGTAAACAAAGCAACGAAAAGATTTTCAATCTTAAAAAGATTAGCCAGAGCAAAGTGGGTAGTAACCGCCAGACTCTGAACACCACGTATAAAACATTCATCAAGCCAATACTTCTATACAACGGGGAGGTAATAATCACAGCAAATAACTCAAACCTAAATCACCTAGAAGTATGGCAAAATCAGGCTTTACGGCTTATAACCAGCGCAGCTAAATCAACCCTGATCACAGCAATGCAAGCACTAACTCAGAACCCTCCAATATGTCTAACTTTAGAGGAACAGGCAATAACACAACATGAGAAAATGTTACGATTAACAACAACGAAATGGGAAAAAAGACAGTTACAACCAACCAAGTTGAAAACACAAACAAGTTTCTTGTCCAAAGTAATGGAAATAAAAACAGATTTGAATCTTCCTAAATCTAAAGAAAATATTTTGATCAGAGATAACCCTCTTACTTTTGAACCAATTAACATTCAGCTAAATCTAGAAGAACCAGTTACAAAATCTGAAACTCCTACACCTGTACTAAAAGCTAAGTTAGAAGCTATGAATAAGAGATATCCACCAGAAGAATGGTTACATGTTTACACAGATGGATCTACTATTGATAACAACTCAGGATCAGGAATTACATGTGCATTATTTTCATTTTATCAACCAGCAGGATACCACACAACAAATTGTGATGCAGAAGTAACGGCTATTCATATTTCACTCCAACAATTACTATACAGAATAAATAAATTTCAAAATGCTGTCATACTCTCTGATTCTAAGGCAGCAATATATGCAATAAATTCACACAAAATGAAGTCAATACAAATTAAAGAGTGCTACAAAATGATTCAACAACTTCAAAAACTACAGAAAAGAATTCAATTGCAATGGATACCTGCACATTGTGGAATTGCTGGAAATGACACTGCTGATTTTCCTGCCAAAAAAGGCTCCAATCTAATTCAGAATACTACTAAAAGCTTACCTTTCACATCATTAAAAATTATAATTAAAAACAAATATAAAACCAAACAAAACCAAGACCTATGTAATAAAGCCAAAGATAAAAAATGGAATATTTTAGTAAAGAAGCCAGATATTATTCCAGAAATTCCACGTAAAACCACAGTAGCAAAATTTAGACTGCTTACAGAATATGACTATTTGGCCAAACATTTGTATAAAATAGGAATCTACACGAATCCAAATTGTCTCTATGCAACAAAGACGAAGAAATGAACGAAGAACATCTACAAACCTGTAAAGTATTACCTGTTGGATCCACCATAGAGAAATATTGGAGAGCAAGAACTGTAATGGCTTCATTGCCAAGGCCCAGCATTTGAAAACAACAACAACATGTATTATTAAATGTTTATTATACAAAACTTTCCTCATTAGAGGATTGCCTCAAGGACAAAGTGATACAGACAATTAATTTTTGTAATTGATGAAATTACAATATAATACAAACTTAATCTATCTATCTTCGGGTTTTTAACAGCTGCTGCTGTCTTCCCGTGCCAAACCTCCAAAGCCTATGATCTTGGGCATCTTCAGTGCTTAGCCCTCTTGCTTGCATTACTATCTTCATGCTTTCCTTCCATTTTAACTTTGGTCTCCCTCTTTTCTTCTTTCCTCTTGGTTGCCATTGATGTAGTAGTTTCAGCTATCACTCATCTTCCATTCTTAAAATATGTCCTAACATTTCAATTCCTCCTCCTCAATTCTTTCAATTATGCTTTCTTCTGCTTCCATTTCCTTATTTGTGACCTGGTCTACAAACTTAATAATGGAGAGTTAAATTGAAATTTTATAAAACATAAATAAATCCTATAAATGATTATTTATTATATTGTCTAAGAAATTATTCAGCAAGATTATTTTCTTTAACTGTTTTTGTACTTACAAAACTAGAATATAATGTGTAAAAAGGACCACACTAGTACTGTAATGTCTAGCCCAAACAGTATATGTGACAAAGAAGAGATCATGATCCTTATACTGAGAGAGTTAATTTGAAAACATTACTTTAAAATTTTGTTTATATGGTTAACATTTCTGACAAAAAAATATTGGTATGATGATTAGAGGGTAGATTTATTTGTATATTAGCATGTTTTATTCCTTGAAATTTAAAGATATGCAAGTGTGAGTGAGAGAAATGTGTTTCATGCTATGGGGGAAGTTTTAGTGCATATAAATTTATATTCATGGTATTCTAACACAAGCATATTTTAAGTACAGGGAGAAAGGATTTATTCAAGGATCAAACAACACAATGCACAGTGATCCAGAATGCGAAAAAATCGGCAAAAATCTGGAAGCCACTATTTGGGCTGCAAACCAATCCACATGTGTAAGATTAACTATTTTAAGAGTAAAAAAATCTAGGTCTGCATACTTGATGCGAGGTCCTTTAATTAGTTGTTATATGCAAAGTATTCATTATTACTGATTTAACAAACAATTTATTTGCAAGATACTTTGAAAAATAGTTTAATCTACAGTCACAAATAGGCCTATTCATTTAGATAATAATAATAATAATAATAACAATAATAATAATAATAATGTATTTGTATTGTAAGCTTATGTTTTCCCTTTACAGAGATTTAGGTGCTCTCCCCCTACAGGGAAGAATTTGAACCATACTAATTTAGTTACACTTGTTTTCGTATAGATGTAATAATAATGTAAGAACTGAATTTTGTAACTATATGCCAGGTTGTATGATCTAACAAATTCTGTAACTGCACATCTGCAAAAGATTCACTAAAAATCCTTACTAGAATAATAACATTCTTTACTTTCAAGGATACAATTAAATGATTGATAGATATTACCATGCCTTGTGCTCGTATAAGCACATATTGCCTTTGGCACAAATGTTTTATTTGATTATTCTGATCTTCACCTGATTTTTCACAGAAAACTTTGTACAGTTCCATTCTAGATTTGTAGAATTCCATAAGAGGCCACTGCAAATTACACAACTGGATAACATCTGTGAAAATTTAGATATTAGTAAGCTTAAAGAACTGCCTTATTTCATGGCATTGCACTACTGCTATCAGCTGCCAGCTATTGCAGCAACAGTAGAATTCCCGTCCTGAATGCAAGTGCACACACGCTCACGGGCAGCAAGGTCATGTGTTATCTGCACAATACGAGTTTATTAATGTGCTGCGTAAATCTAAAGCTGCAAACTTTTGCAAAAGTTTCCACCCGCGCCAGTTTAGTAACACTTTAAATTATGATCCATATTTGGTTCGTCTTCCGGGCTTATAGGCCGTGGTCTGGTTGTCTTCTTACTCGACGTTTCGTCTACTGCTGCGGTAGACCTCATCAGGAGATACTGCGTGCTTTCTGTGAACTCCTCAACAGTCGGCTGCAGACTGGCTGGTCGTTGGAAACTGTCTCTCTGTTTATAGCTAAACCCCGGGTGGAGGGGAGGTTTTCTGCGCGCACCGAGTTTTGCGCTGTATTGCCGTTTGCAGAAGTCATAGGCTTCATTGTACAGGGCAAGTCAAAATGTTGTGCAGGTTTTCAGAAATTTATTATGTGAAATGTAATGAACATATAATATCGTGAGACATATTGTATGAAAGGTAAACTCTCAATGTTTAGTTGTCCACTTCTAAAGTTCCGCGTTCACCCGCAAGATGTCAACAGCAGAGCAGTAAAGGAAAATGGCGTTGACTGGGGATCAGAAGTCTTTCTGTGTGCTTGATTACCATGTAAACAACTCTGTGACCAGTGTTCAACGACATTTCCGTACCAGATACGATAAAGACCCGCCGGATGGGAGATCCATTCGTAAGTGGTACACACAATTTAGGGATTCAGGCTGTATCTGTAAACGAAAATCGACTGGCCGTCCGTCGACGAGTGAAGAGACAGTCGAACGCGTTCGCACATGCTTCGTGCGGAATCCACAGAAATCCACCTACCGGGGAGCGACAGAACTTCAACTACCACAAAAAACTGTATGGTGGATTATCCGGAAACGTTTACAGATGAAACCCTACCACTTGCAACTGGTTCAAGCCTTAAAACCCGCCGATTATGCTTTGCGAGCGTCCTTCTGTGTTGATTTTCTCGCATTAATGGAAGAGAATGAGTTCCATGAGAGGGTAGTTTACAGTGATGAAGCTACTTTCCACCTTTCAGGAAAAGTGAATAGACACAATGTAAGGATTTGGGGAACTGGTAACCCCCATGCAACTCTGGAACATCAACGCGATTCTCCGAAAGTGAATGTCTTTTGTGCCATTTCCCATGCAAAGGTTTATGGGCCCTTTTTCTTTCATGAACGTACTGTGAACGGACATGTTTTCCTTGATATGCTACAACAATGGCTCCTTCCGCAGCTTGAAGCGGATAGTCCAGATTTCATTCTGCAGTTGGATGGTGCCCCTCCACATTACCATGGCAGTGTTCGAGACCATTTGAATACGGCTTTACCACAACGCTGGATAGGCCGTGCATCTCAGGGTGATCAACAACTCATTCATTGGCCACCTCGTTCACCAGATCTAACCCCGTGTGATTTCTTCATAGTGGGGTCTTGTAAAGGATCATGTTTACGTACCACCACTTCCAACAACACTGCATGAACTGCGTGCCCGCATCACAGCAGCCATTGCTGATATCGACCGCGGACTGCTACAGAAAGTTTGGCAGGAGATTGAATATCGGCTTGACATCTGTCGTGTAACAAAAGGCGCTCACATAGAACATCTGTGAATATTTAAAAAAAAACTTTGAGAGTTTACCTTTCATACAATATGTCTCACAATATATTATATGTTCATTACATTTCACATAATAAATTTCTGAAAACCTGCACAACATTTTGACTTGCCCTGTAGTGTTATGCAGTGCTGGGATCCAAATTTTGTTTATCTTCATGGTTTCTTCTTTTTTGTTGAAGGAATTTTTATGTTTACATATTTCTATGGCTTCTCTGTATAGTCTGGTGTAGTAATGTGATGTTTGTGATAATACCTGAGTATCTTCGAATCTTATAATATGTTGTTGGTTGTTCATCAAGTGTTCCGCTACGGCCGATTTTTCATTTTGTTTTAGTCTGCAGTGTCTCATGTGTTCTTGTAATCTTGTGTTGATCATTCTTTTTGTTGTACCGATGTACACCTCTCCACAACTGCACGGGATACGATATATACCGGCATGACTTAAAGGATCTCTGGTGTCTTTGGCTGGGCGCAGTATATTGCTGATTTTTTGTGTTGGTTTGTAGGTTGTTGATATGTTGTATTTCTTTAATATTCGTCCAATTTTCTCTGTTGTTGTTTTGATATATGGTAGGTAAACCTTACCATTTGTTTCTTCCTTGTTTTCGTTTTCGGACCTATATTTCTTGGGATTTATGGCTCGACGAAAATCAGTTTTGCTGTATCCATTGGTAAGAAAAGCTGCATGGAGATGATTGATTTCTTCTTGCAGATACTGTGGTTCCGAAATCCTTTTGGCTCGTTCAACCAGGGTTTTTATTATCCCGCGTTTTTGTCTCGGATGGTGGTTAGACTGTTTATGTAGGTATCTGTCTGTGTGAGTATTTTCCTGTGAATCTTGTGTCCAAGTGTCATGTCTTGGTTTCGAATTACCAAAACATCCAAAAACGGTAGACTGTTGTTTTGTTCTTTTTCCAGGGTGAATTGGATGCTGGGACAAATCCTATTTATGTGTTTCTTGAAGTTATCTAGTTCCTCCTCACCGTGCTCCCAAATGACGAAGGTGTCATCCACATATCTCAGCCAAACTGTGGGTCTTAAGGTAGCATTCTCCAAAGCCTGTTTTTCAAATTTTTCCATGTAGAAATTTGCTATTACGGGACTTAATGGACTTCCCATGGCCACGCCATCTATTTGTTCGTAGAATATACCTCTCCACTGAAAATAAGATTCTGTGAGACATATGTTGTAGAGCACTGTTATGTCTGGAGGAAAGAGGTCTTAGTATGTCATAGTATCTCCGATAGGTACCTTAGTGAATAATGCAACCACATCAAAGCTTAGTATTATGTCATTCGGCTTGAGTTTCAGAGTGTCTATCTTTTCTATGAAGTGCGTGGAGTCTCTTACAAAAGTGTCGGTTTTACCAATATATGGTTTCAGCAGTGAGGCGAGTTCATATGTAGGTGAACCAATGGCCGAAGGAACACCACTCAGACCTATTGTTTCGGCCATTGGTTCACCTACATATGAACTCGCCTCACTGCTGAAACCATTTTTTTTAAGTCCGAAATAAAAGTTATTAATTTTATTATAATTCAGATGTGGGCTTTTTCCCGTGCATTAGCAATAAGGCATAGGTCTATTTAACACAATTATAGTGAGAGGCATTAAAATAATTATCACAAAAAGTGTCAATAGTATGCCCAAAATGTGGCATAAGTCCACTGCTGTGGTCTCAGGTAGCGTGCTGCCTTGTCACACAGTCGGGACAGGCTCCTGGGTGAGGTTTTTTTTTAGAGTTTTTCCTCACCTGGAAGATATCCTTATCATTTTCATCATCGGGAAGCTACCACACCTATAATTCCCTAGTAAAGCTGCAAAACATAGCTTGAAAATGTTATGAATGCAGTGAAAGACCTGCCCTCTGGCAGAATTACTATGGAATGGAAAGGAATAATGCATAATTTGTGGCCCGAAAATTAGATCTAATAATTACTGTAGAGAATAATTTATTTGGCAGATTGGTGCCCTATCTATTTGTGTAGAGGAGTGTTCAGGTTTTTTCCCTCCAATGAAAAGTAAAAATTACTATTTTTGCGAGTTGTTTTACACTCTGGGTCACTGTGCAATGGTGGGTTTCAAATGATCACCCAGAAGCGATTGAAGTGCTAGAAGTCACTCTGACAGTTAAGAGTATTCAATCAAATATTAAATTTGCCATAATAAACTCACACAATAAAAAATAATTTAAGATTTCTCTCAAATAAGGGTGTAACTGACAATTTTGTGTAACTCATTTTAAATTGAACACTATCATATAACCAAGCTCAGGCATGCAGGTAAAATGCCATACATTTAACAGTATGCCAACTATTACTGAGAGGAAGTTTGGAAAAATTACATAAATAACAACCAATATTATATTAAATTTTAACATTTTCAAATACATTTCATAAAATTATGGTTACTCCCTTTTTTTTAAAGTGGTCTCCAATGATCATCTATACACCATTGTAATGAACTTGCCGATTTCCTGTGAAACTAATGATGTTATTCTCAGAAATAAATGTGGAATCATTGTATCCCCACCCATTCCATTTCAGCAGTTGCTGCCTCAAACAAAAGAACACAACACAAACACTTAGTTTTTCAAGAGGGCGAAATAATCATACAATACTCTGATAAGTTCACCAAAAATATTTTTCAGAGTTCTTTTCTCCAATAATTTAATTTCAATAAATTCATATATTTTATTATCCCCAGTAATTTTCTTCTTCTTCTTCTTCTTTTTAACTGGTCATACAGTAGTATCAGAGACATTAGCCTTCCTGATGGACCTTTTTCAAACCTTTCTGTAGGTTTTGGGTGGTCCAGTGGCTCATGCTCACTTTTCAATCTGAGGTTTGCGGCTGGTTCCGATGGATTTTTCAGGAAATAAAATTCCTGAGTATGATTTCTCAAAAAAGAAAGCAATGCCATGAGTTCCTGAGTTATAGATTTCTGACATCATAACAGAACCTCAGCATCAGAGCAAAATTTGTTAACCTTTCACATGTGTAATGTGTGTCATCTCAATCACTAGACAAATTTTCAAACAACTTTCATATTTTTGTGATACAAATATAATGTGAGATAGATACAGTCCACAGACGAGGAGAATGAAAGCAAGGGACGAAGGGGGCATGGGGGATTGCAAGAGATACAATAGCTTACTACATGAGAATTTACAAACAGTCCATGATGTAGATTATTTCAGGTGTATTCAATTTTATGTTATATATTTTGTGTTTTACAGTAATTAAATTTGCTCTTCTTATATTATTTTTAGTCTTACCTCAATATTAATGTTGATTTGTTCTTAACATGTTTCAAAACAATTCTGTTTTATCATCAGCTTGTCCAGATAAAACAGAATTGTTTTGAAACATGTTAAGAACAAATCAACATTAATATTGAGGTAAGATGATCTGACTAAAAATAATATAATTAAAATAACCTCAAAAATATCACTTCCTAAAATTAAATATAAATTGCTCTTCTTATTCAGTTTAGTTACTTACTTACTTACTCACTGGCACTTTCGAACCCGTAGGTTCATGGCCACACGGGCATAAGCTCTCCATACATTCCTATACTGAGCTAATGCTTTCCAATCATTCCCTATATAATCTACTTCCCTCAAATCATAGTTAATGTTATTCTCCCACCTCATTTTTGGTCTACCAACTGGACGTTTCCCTTCTGGCTTTCCTACAAGAAGCTTCCATGCAAGTCTTTCATTCCCCATACGTGCAATATGTCCTGCCCATCGCAGTCTACGAGACTTAACTGTTCTTGTTATATCTGGCTTCCTATAAAGACCATGTAGTTCATTGTTATGTAGTCTTCTCCATTCACCTGTCTGTTCATCTCTCTTTGGTCCAAACATTTTCCTAAGTACTTTATTCTCAAATACTCGTAATCTCCTTTCCTCCCTTAAAGTAAGAGTCCATGTTTCGCATCCATATAATATAACTGGTAGAATTACTTACTTACTCACTCACTGGCACTATCGAACCAGTAGGTTCATGGGCCGCGCGGACATAAGCTCTCCATACATCCCTATCCTGAGCTGATGCTTTCCATACATTCCCTGTATAATCTACTTCCCTTAAATCATAGTTAATGTTATTCTCCCACCTCATTCTTGGTCTACCAACTGGGCGTTTTCCCTCTGGCTTTCCTACAAGAAGCTTCCATGCAACTCTTTCATTCCCCATACGTGCAACTTGTCCTGCCTATCGCAGTCAACGAGACTTAACTGTTCTTAATGTAGTTCATTGTTATGTAGTCTTCTCCATCCACTTGTCTGTTGATCTCTCTTTGGTCCAAACATTTTCCTAAGAACTTTATTCTCAAAAACTCGTAATCTCATATGCTCCCTTAAAATAAGAGTCCATGTTCCGCACCCATATAATATAACTGGTAGAATAATAGTTTTATATATTTTCGGCTTAACATTTTTTGAAAGGAGCTGGGACATCAAAAGACTCTGCAATGCATAATAGCACGCATTTCCAGAATTGAGCCTATGTTTGTCTTTGTGCATCTCATTCCTATTTGTGATTATTGTTTCTAGGTATTTTAATTCAGCCACTTCCTCAAAATCTCCCTCATTTGTCATTAGCTGTCAATTTCCATTAAATAATGCATTTCTACGTGTGACGATGTATTTAGTTTTATTGATATTTACTTCCAGTCCTAATTTCTTAGTGTTACTCAATAGTGTGTGCGTGTTGTCCTTTAGTATTTTCTCGCTATCGGCCAATAGTACTACATCATCAGCATAAGCTAACAGCTTATTAATACCGTTGAGTTGTAAGCCTTCGTTATTCTCTAAAGATTTAATGGCATGCTCTAGTACAAAATTAAATAGTAGAGGAGATAGTGCATCTCCTTGCTTCAACCCATTCTGAACTTCAAAAGTGTCCGAAAACTGTTTGCCTACACGCACCCTACTCTTTGTGCTATTTAGACACATTCGTATAAGTCTAACTTTTTAGGAATTACGAACTCCAACAGGATACTATATAACTTCTCCCTCTTAATTGAATCATATGCTTTTTTGAAGTCTACGTATAGTTGATGTACAGTAACATTATATTCCCATTTCTTTTCTAAAATCTGTCTTATACTAAAAATCCGATCTGTTGTAGACCTGTTTCATCTAAATGCACATTGATGATCTCCTAGAATGTCATCAATATAGGGAGTAAGTCTGCTTACTAATATATTTGTTAGAATTTTGTACGAGGTTGAAAGTAATGAGATGCCCCTGTTGTTGTTGCAATCAGTTTTATCTCCTTTCTTATAAATTGGTAAGATATTTGATTCCTTCCATTCATCTAGAAGAGCTTCCTTTTCCCAAATCGTACTAAGCAACCAGCATATCTTGTCCATCAATTTTTCTCCCCCTGATAATATCAGTTCTGCTGGGATCTCATCTGATCCTGATGATTTATAGATCTTCAATTTTTCAATTGCCATTTCAACCTCTAATGCACTTGGCTCTGTGACTAGCACTTCTGCTGTCTGTAAATTATCCTCAATGTCCTGTTGTGTATGTACATTTAATAGCTGATTAAAGTAACTTTTCCATCTATTTAATATACTCCTGGAATCTGCAATCATATCCCTATTTTCATTCCGAATTATGTTTGTTCTAGCCTGAAACCCTTTCTTCTCTATACTAATTCCCTGATATAATTCTCTGATGTTCCTATTTTTTGCGTTCATTTCAAGATCATTAATCTTCTCTCTCAAATATTCCCTCTTTTTACTCTTTAGTAACTTGGTGGTTTCCCGTCTAATACTACCCAATTGCTCTAAATTTACCTCATTTGGTTCGTGTAACCATTTCATTTTTGCTAGCTTTCTTTTATTTACAATGTTGGCACATTCCTCATCAAACCATTTCTTGTTTTGCCTTTTTTTAAACAACCAATGCTTTCTGATGCTGATAATTAATAGTATTTCTTATAGCCTCCCATTCTTTATTTATATCAGTTTCTTCTTCATTTGCCACATTGTCACCTGAAGATTCCAGTACTTCAAATCTATTAGCAATTTTGATTTGGTATTCTTGCCGCATTTAATCATTTTTCAAGTCTTTCTTTAAATCAAATTTTACAGAATCATCTTTAGCGTTTGTTCCTCTCATAAGCGATAGCCGTTGTCTGATTTTTCACTCTGACCAGATGATGATCCGAATTACAGTCTGTCCCTCTAACTGATCTAACATCGATGATACTACTGTTCCAGCGTTTATCCACTAATACATGATCTATCTGCTTCCGAATTTCTCCATCTGGAGACGTCCAGGTGTATTTATGAATATCCTTGTGCTGAAATGTTGTGCTCTTAACAATGAGATTCTTTGATGTGGCAAAGGTGATTAATCTAACCCCGTTTTCGTTACTATCTTCATGAAGACTGAATTTGCCTATTGTTGGTTTGAACATATCTTCCAGTCCTACTTTTGCATTAAAATCTCCTAAGACAATTTTCATATGATATCGGGAAAGGCTATCAAATAAGCATTCTAATTCTTCATAGAACTCATCCTTGATCTTGTCATCTTTATTTTCTGTGGGGGCATGTACATTTACAATTATAAAATCATGTTGTTTACCCTTTAGAATTATGCATGATACCCTATCACTAACAAACTTAATATCTCGGATAGCAGATATGATCCTCCTTCTGACTAAAAAACCCGTTCCAAATGCAGGTCTTTCTGCACCCCCGTAGTATAATGCAAAGCTTCCTGATTCCTGACTATCTTCCCCTGGTCACCTAACGTCCTGTAAAGCGACTATATCCAAGGGCAATTTATCTAATTCCCAAGTTAATATCTCTAGTGCCCCGCTATTGTATAAAGTCCTAAGATTCCCTGTTCCTAGGAACATGTCCCTGTGTTTGAGCCTTTGGCATGGGTTCCCTGAAGTAGTCCACGCCCGGAGAACCGAATGGGGGACTATTTGAACTCCGGAAAATTTTACCCCAGTTGAACCCATGTCCGCATGTCTTGACGGTTGTATTTTTACGGTGAAAGATCGTCACTCTATCAACCAAGGTACTTTTTTCGTCTGGCATATCACCTTTGAACAGTCCGGCATGGGTAACCCTATCGGCAGTAATGCTACCGCCGGCATAGCTCTCGGGATTATTTAAGCACGCAAGCCACTCCACCACGACAAGGTAAAGATACCATGGAACTTTATATTTTAATGTTTCGTAGTTCACTGTGAGGTAAGGGTGATGATTAAAATTTTGAAGTGTGTCCATCAGACTCAGAACTAACACACCCACTCAGCATCTAAATGAAGGTAAGTTATAGTACAATTCTTCGTGATATAACGTTCTGAGTATGAAATACCTACTGCTTTCATACACTTTGTCTGTGCACTGTAGTTGGTATTGTCCACTGCCAAGATCAAACTTAAGCTATTCACTCTGCATGTAGGTAATTTCTCACCTATGCTTTCTGACTATTCACTGATTCTTCTTCAGTCATTTCTGCCCATACAGGCTCTCAGACGATGATTGTTATTCTCTCTTCTCATTCTTGCCCACCTATTGACCACTTTCTCTCTGGTTTTCCTACAAGAAGTTTCCCACCAGTCTTTCATTTCCCATTTATGCCATGGGTCCTGCCCACTGTAATCTATGAGACTAAACTATTCTCATTACATCTTACTTTCCCATAAGATTATGTAGCTCACTGTTATGTAGTTTTCTCCATTCATTATCTGTTCATCTTTCTTTGGTCAAAAAATGTTTGTAAGAACTTTATTCTCAAATTATCAATATTTTAATTTTTCTTGAAGTAAGAGGCATTTTTTTTTTTTTTGCATCCATATAATATAACTGGAAGAATAGTCTGTTTTAAATATTTTATAATTACATATTCTAGAGAAGTTGGAATGACTAGACATCCTGTAATGCATAATAACATCCACTTCTTGAGTTCAACCTTGTAATATTTCTTTCTACACCTCATTCCTGTTAGTAATTATTGTTTTTAACAAGAGAATTGTCAATCATTGCATATCAAGATCTACCTTGAAATATTTCCCAGAGAAGCATGTACCAAGGCTGTGTCCAAAAAATGATCTGCCGCTTTTAATCGCTCCACGGCGCAACAGGCCTAGAAGGCCCTTAGCTTTCCAGAAAGCTGCTGGTCTCGAATCCACATGTGTTAATCACAGAGGTAGACGATCATTCAGTCAGTGTAGGAGTGACATGGGTCAGCTTATCGGGTCCCCCAGCCATTATAGCAGGTTTTCTCAACCTGAAGCCACTACTTATTGTAGCTACATAAATTCCTAATGATGCTGGGTGGGCATCACTCCCATACTGGCGGAAAGTCCATGAGAAAATTTCTTCCCCCATGGAGACTCGAACCAGCACAAGTCCCATAGCTCTGCACCAAGGCATCTTGCCTTAACTACTCTGCTATGGAACCCGCTTTTAACTGCAAGGCACTAAAATCCAGTGGTCAAATCTCTCATTTAAACTGCAGGGACGAAATATAACTCCTGACTTTGGTGTATCGGATAACCCTCGTAACCTGCCATCCAGGTCTGCCCCGCCTCACTCCACTCCAGTCAAGAAGGGAGTACATCTTCATACAGTGGGCTGCAATTGCTGGATTCTGGCAGAAATTTCAAGATAGGCTTTGACATGTAATGATTGACAGTTCCCTTTCAAGCATTTGAATTCTACCACTAACTAACTCACTGGCACTATCAAACCCATAGGTTCATGGCTGCACGGACATAAGCTCTCCACACATCCCTATCCTGAGCTAATGTTTTCCAATCATTCCCTGTATAATCTACTTCCCTCAAAATCACAGTTAATGTTATTCATCCACCTCATTCTTGGTCTACCAATTGGGCGGTTTCCCTCTAGTTTTCCTACAAGAAGCTTCCATGCACGTCTTTCATTCCCCATTCGTGCCACATGTCCTGTCCTTCACAGTCTATGAGACTTGACTATTCTTATTATATCCGGCTTCCTATAAAGACCATGTAGTTCACTGTTATGTAGTTGAATTCTGCCACTTCTTCCAAATTTCCCTCATTTTCTGTTAAGTGTCCATTCCCATTTAATAATGAATATCTACATGTGACCACCATACATTTGTTTTATTGATATTTACTTACAGTCCCAGTTTCTTAGAGTTATTTATAGAATACAATTTAGTATCTCCTAATAATATTTGAAGAGAAAAATTTTCGCCTAGACGAGACTCGAACCCGGGACCCTTGGCTTTCCGGGCCAAGTGCTCTACCAACTGAGCTACCGAGGCAAGTTACAATATAGACGCAAATTTTTCTCTTATATACGTTGTAATTCCCTATCGCCAAATGCTTTTGAAACCATTGCTTCTATCTTTGCAAATGGTGGCTTCTTAGTTAAGAAGATATTTATTGGGAATTTAACATTACTTTATAAAGCTAGTAAGGCTTCTAATGATCTCCTAATAATACTACATCAACGTGCTCTAGTAGAAAACTGAATGACAAAGGAATTAGTGTACCTCCATGTTATCCCCCCATGGTGAATTTCAAAAATAATTTGAAAATTGTTTTCCTATCTGTAGCCGTATGTCTTGTGCCATCCAGGTGCATTTGAATAAGTCTAACATTTTAGGAATTTCTATTGTCCCACTATTGTATAATATGCTGACATTCCATGTTCCTAGGAATATGTCCATATGTTTTTATTGTAAATTTAACACTTCTCACTGAAAGACAATTATATTTGAAGAGAAAAATATACATCTAGACTGGGATTTGAACCCAGGAACTTTAGCTTTATACACTAATGCTCTACAGGTTGAGCTATCCTAAGGCCTCTAATTGAAATGCGTGTATTGAGTAATGGTTTATAGCGTTTGGCACTCTTCGAAATAAAAAAGTATAAGAGAAAAATTTGCATTTAAATTGGAGGCCTTAGAGCATTAGCATATAAAGCTAAAGGTCGTGGGTTCAAACCCCAGTCTAGCCATATATTTTTCTCTTCAAATATATGTCCCTATTAATTATTTTGAGTTAGTTATTTTGAGATGAGTCAACTAACTCATAATAATTAAAAGAAACCTCATAGTGTTACTTGCTACAAATATCTCCCTATGTCCCCACCCATAGATGCAAATTGCAACTATTTTATTTCATTGAAAGCCATGCCCACATTTCAAGATGGTTGTATTTTTATTGTGCAAGATCACATTCTATCGCCTTTGACTTGAGTGATCACTTTGGTATCAGTATCAATGTTGTTATAGCTCACACAATCTATTAAGCATACAATCCCCTCCACCTTGGACAAGGCAAAGATACCATTGGAGGGTCAGATTCATGATATGTTTCAAAAATACTTAATCTAACATCTGCAAGTAAGACACATAAATT
Organism: Diploptera punctata; assembly: GCA_030220185.1. Taxonomy (NCBI): domain Eukaryota; kingdom Metazoa; phylum Arthropoda; class Insecta; order Blattodea; family Blaberidae; genus Diploptera; species Diploptera punctata. The sequence goes on from JASPKZ010007911.1 coordinate 44,492, forward strand.
TACAGAGAGAAAGGCAAAATTGAAGCAATAGGAATTAAATGTTTCCAAATTAATATGATACAGGATGTAAGAAGAGACAAAATTACAAATGATGAGATTAGGAAGATAAATTACAAGAAAACATGCAAGGTAATAAAGAGATATAGACATGTTAAGAAAGTAGACTTCTAAAACAGGTTTTGGGAAAAATGATGACATATAGATGAAGGGTAGGAGGGATAACAGTATATAGAGAGATAAAAAAAGACGAAAGCAATACTTAGGATATTTATGCCATTAAAAATCCACCAACTGGCAAATCCCAGAACCTGATGTGACCATGGTAACCACAAATCTGTGCTGCATTGCATTTAGGACCTGTTAAATTACATTCAGTACTGCAAACACCACAATTTTCCCCAAATGTAAATATGGTGTTATGTAGTTAGTTGAAATTCTAATAATTTAGCTTTAAAATCAATCCAACTTATTTTTTTTATTAATGAAGTCTTCAACACTTCTGATTTCATTTGGTTTAACATAATTATGTGTGTATCCTACATATTGTGTGCAGTACATATTTTAAATACAGTTAAATTTTTATTCAACACATTCTTTAACAGCTCAAGTCATTAGCATCGAAATTCAAATTTGAGCCTGAAAGGAGGACTGACAAATTTTGCTCAGGGGTCTCTTATTTCAGAGTTAAGGTTATTTTAAGTACAGTATCATAATACAGGACCTATAGCTTTACTTACCTTCAAAGAGAAACCATATTCAGGAAGTTTAAGCCCTTAAAAATCCAATGGCCCCAGCCAAATACAGAATACAATTGTATTATTATATGAGGTTGGTACTGCTGTCTTGAATGACACTATTTTCTAGAAACTATAGGAGGTAGCTGTCTAAAACTTCACCCTGTAATGAAGGATACAAGGATAGACAAAAAGAAAAAAGAAAATCACGAAAGTGGGGCAGATTTGAACCACATGACATAAAATCCATTGGAGAGCACATTACCAATTTGTCTATCTGCACTATTTACCTTGAAGTTAAAACATAAAAATATAAATAATCTACATTTTTATCAGGAACAACCAATGTTTAATGTATTTCAACTTCAAACAGCAAGAAACATTACAAGTAATTAATGAATGGCAACGAGGCATACTAAAACCATGTAAGCTATATTAATAACTAGAGACCGGATTATATGCAACATAAGCTCAAAATATGCAGGGAAAATGTTTAAAATATGCATGAAAAGTCAATATATGCTATACCAAATAATAAAAAACATAATACTTATTACTTTATTTCTAAATTAACATAATAATTAGTATTTGTATTAATATTATCACTTATCAATCAGTATCAGGCAAAAGTATTGTTCACAAATTAAATTATTCTACATTTTGCTACTACTGTAAACAGAAACAATCTGATACTGTTCAAAATGTCTTCAATCGTTCAAAATAATTTTATAAAGAGAAAAGGACCGTTCTATATCAACTGAAGTAATTGGGCAGTATTTGAATTTGGGTGCTATTTTGGCACTTATTATTTCCAGCAAAAGCTCACCCATCCCATTTATAAAATTATTAATTTGACACAAAGCTTGAAAGCCTGGGTTATCGTTCAAAATGTTTCCAAACTTTTCTTTAAATTTGCTCAGGAATACGTCTGGCAATAAGCAGTTCAGTTGATGGATTTTATCCCTTAACTGAACAGATTCAATCAACATCAAACCTTAAGTTATAAGCTTTTTAATAGTTGCAGGTATGAGTGCTAATCACAACAACATTTTATTTTAATTAAATGTTTCCTTGTACTGACAAGGCCTCTGCACTATCGAAATTGTTTACTACACCTTTGATGGCCTCAAAATGTTCATTATAAAACAACACAGCTTCGACTCACGTACTCCAATGGTTTGGGATGTAAAGGCACATTTGGTAGTTTTTCTTTGTAGGCCTTGTTGTGAGAAGATGCATTAAGAAACACTTTCTTTGTTGATGAGATCAGTTTATTTACATTCCCAAACATGGATCATACTTCTTCAGCAAAGCGATGTACTCTGGAGCAAAGCATGTCACATGAATCAAATTGGGATAAAATACTTGGAGGGCTTTTCCTGCCTTGATCACGTAGGGAGTAACATCTGAGAGAAACACAAATACCCTTTCATCTGCAGAAGATTCTGGAAATGTTTTTAATACCCTCACTCATAAATCTGGTGATCATAGAATGGTTTGTCTTTTCAAGTTCTTTGCAGGCTACCAATTAGGAAGAAGGCTCTTTTTTAATGCACCAACAATTAAATTTGCAATGTAACTGCTACAAGTATCAGTAGTTTCATCAGCTCAAATCCAAATAATGTTCTTCCAGAACCTGTAGGTAAATTGTCAGTATGTAATTTTTGCATAATGTTGATTAATCTGGTATAATTTCATTTAAGCAATATTTGTGCAGAAAACCTTTGAGGGTCGGGTTTGTAAGTCTGTGAAAAGGAATATTACTTGCAACGAATGCTTCACATAGATCCATGTTAAAGTGATTTTTCCGGTGCCTCTGGAAGTTAAATTACTGCTACTGCTACTTGCCGATCTTATAAGTTGTTGTCTTGCATTCCTGAGATATGAAGACTTGTCTTGACATGCTGGTCTATTTGAAACTTTCTTGTGCATGAAATGTTTTCTTCTCACAAACTCGACAATTTAAAATATTGCCGTCATATGTAAATGTTCCAGGGTGGTCAGCTATCAACAAAACAACATTTCTTCTTTCGGGGGGCATGGTACAATACATGTAAATTAAATTTAAACTGAAACAATGGACGCACAAATAACAAATTGCAGTATCCAACATGTGTGGTATGACAGTGGAGGGGTTCAAACAGGGTGCAGGAGGCAGGACTGTGTACCACTTGGTTTGCGATTGCATATGGTTATAGGTTGCGATCACTCAAGCGCAGTGAGAAATGACATCAAGCTTGAGCTCACTCTTTCAGATTTTTAAAATGTTGTAAATATAGCGCAAAAATATGCATTATTACTAGTTTTTAGTTAAATTATGCAATATCAGGTGAAAAATGTATAAATATAAAATGCATATGCAACATGCAAATGCATGTAATCTTGTCTCTATTAATAACAAATGACAGGAAGAAATATGCATTGTAGTTAATTAATTAGGGATTTATGTAAATAAAAAACTATTTTAATTATGTTGTGATGAGGGTTAGTTGACTCACAACTGATCAGTCCTTTGCACATTATTTTAATTATAATACTCATTATTATTACCTGAAACTAGGCTTCTCGCCTTTTCCATTTTTAATTGAAAGTAGGTCTACTTACAATATAAATTAATATTCATCATTAATATCTATTCCATGAGGTCTATTGTGACTTTTTTGGATGAACTCAGCAAAAATCTTTCTCGAATGGTCAAATTACAGTTAGATTTTATAATCTAGAGTAATTTATTTTAGAAATATGGTGAAGTATTAAAACGGTTCAGACTGTACCATTGAGGCTCCTAATTGGGGGGGGGTCCCAGGTTCAAATCCCAGAGCCAACCAACCTGACTGGATTTTATTCTCATCATAATCATTTCATTTTTATTCTTTTAGAGACATATTTGAATACAGTGGGCTCTTGATGTCTACATATCAAGATAAGTACTGTAAATACTAAAATTTATATACAATAAAATTGTTACATATGATTGTTTAGTTTTTTGAAATTCCATTGAACCGAAAGTGCGATTTTCGGTTCGCTACTGTAGTGTCGTTATCCTCCCTGGACAGTAAGATTCGTGAACTATGCCAATATCCTTTCTCTATGCATCTACCCCCACTCTCCTTTTTGTCTCTCCTGTTGCGCTGTTTGTACTGCGCATCTCCCTTTCTACCTCGGAACGCTCAAATACGCTATGCACATCAAGAACGTTATCATTCGATCGGAACTTTGAGTTAAGACAACGTCGTCTGAAGCACGCGAGTGGCGTGGTTTGAGTTTTGGGTCCAGAAGACCGGGGAAAGCCACCCTGGCTTTGACCGTGGTATGAATGTGGTGTGAGGTATGATATGGTTTTGTTATGTTAAAGCATTATTATTTATTTTCTTTTTGTTGAATGATCAAGTATTTATATTTGTTATATTTTCCATGCACTTCAGACTTCTTGTTCATATTAAACATCATTTTTATACATATCCAACTTAAGATTCAAGTTATTTATGTGCATGCTGCTGTTTGATATTCCTGTACTGAAACTTACTTATTTAGGAGATCATTCTAACTTCCTTTATTTTCCGTCTAACTTTCATGATTAATAACCATAAACTACTATGGTGTTTTGAGATCTATTGTTGATTCATGTTTAAGTGCTTAGGAAAGAAAGATGAATCAATCTTTGCCTCCTATGGGCCCGGGCAAAGCTCTGTGATTAATAACCTCGGATGTTATGAACTCTACGCTAGTATATGCAACGGAAACAAAAGACGATCCGCCCGCACAAATGGTAGCAGTCAGCGTGGTTATCGCCCGCACAAATGATAGCATAGCGCGTGGTTTTGTTTCTTTCTGTTTAGAAAAGAATGTTGTATTATATTGGCAGTGGTTCAGGTGGGCGTCGATTCAAATTTTTTGAACTTAAGTTTTGGGTTCTGGATTCAAGTACCAGAACAAGAGAATATACTCTGAGTGGTTTTAAATGGTTTTTGGTATTATAAAGTGTTTTGATAACGACATTTTTCAGAGGTATTATGTCGTGGATAACTATTTGTTTTCGAGACTTATTATCTACGTAAAGGTTATTGAAACGTGCTTATTTACGTGTTTGAACTGTTTACCGTAAATAAATTGATTCATCTCTCCTTGCATATAAACACAGAGTAATTTATGCATAACGAATTGCGTTCTCTTACAGTTGTTTATACCTTTTGTTTACTTTGTTTAGTAAACATACCTAGTTGGATTGATGTTGTATCTAAGGACATTTTAGTCCGAGAATTGAGCTTACTAGGTATTGACATTGAAGGCGACGTAAACATGTTACGTCAACGGTATTCTAGAGTTTTTCTGCGTAGTTCGTTTACTTATCTTGGATACCATGAAAGCTTGTCTTTGATATTGGTATGTGGGCTGAATGAGCCATTTCGTTTGTGAAAATTATTAGGACGGGAGACTCCTGAGAAAGTTTCGGTACATGTGGACCAGGTTTTGTATTTATAAGACGCAGTCCAATTCTAAAATAAGGGTAACTAGAAATTAGAAAGCGTCGATGGCCACGTTACCAAGCAGAAGCTCAGTTAAGTAAAAGTATGTCCTGTAGTGGATTAATGCCACTGATGTTTGGTGAAGGACAAATATTATACTGCTTATCAAACATAGTACTATGTAATATCTTATGTTAAAAACTTTTGAGGTTCCGTTTTCTGTTTCTGGCTGTTTTGTTATTTCAGTTTATCCTTACTTCATATTGGCATAGGGGAGGAACATGGAACTTTTGGCAGTCGAGTACTTGGTGGATCCGGCCGACCCCGAGTGCCCCGCTGGCCGAAATGGTGGTTCTGCAACTACGGATTCCAAGGGAGCGGTTGATCGGGATTGCGATCCGACAATCCATGTTGTTGTATCGTCACCCTGTTTTCACCTGGAACACCGCGGAGTTCGACTATGGCGGCTGTATCATCTGTAAGATTTGAGTTTATTTACAGCGCCTGGATGGTCGACGAAGAAGCTGGTGTGGTGATATTAATTTTGGGGACGATGAAATGGTGATAAAGTTTTCCGCTCGGAATCATGTAGTGTTACCGTGCCCTCCCAACGTTGGATTCGCTATCTAGTATCCTCGCAACATCTTTATAGTGACTTAAGTCTATATTACTTCTTGGACTTTCTTTCATTGTTTGGAAGTTTTTGGGACTGTTCTTTCCCGGAGGGCCCGAGGAGGAGATATTGAACCGAAAGTGCGATTTTCGGTTCACTACTGTAGTGTCGTTATCCTCCCTGGACAGTAAGATTCGTGAACTATGCCAATATCCTTTTTTGCATCTACCCCCACTCTCCATTTTGTCTCTCCTGTTGCGCTGTTTGTACTGCGCATCTCCCTTTCTACCTCGGAACGCTCAAATACGCTATGCACATCAAGAACGTTATCATTCGATCGGAACTTTGAGTTAAGACAACGTCGTCTGAAGCACGCGAGTGGCGTGGTTTGAGTTTTGGGTCCAGAAGACCGGGGAAAGCCACCCTGGCTTTGACCGTGGTATGAATGTGGTGTGAGGTATGATATGGTTTTGTTATGTTAAAGCATTATTATTTATTTTCTTTTTGTTGAATGATCAAGTATTTATATTTGTTATATTTTCCATGCACTTCAGACTTCTTGTTTATATTAAACATCATTTTTATACATATCCAACTTAAGATTCAAGTTATTTATGTGCATGCTGCTGTTTGATATTCCTGTACTGAAACTTACTTATTTAGGAGATCATTCTAACTTCCTTTATTTTCCGTCTAGCTTTCATGATTAATAACCTTAAACTACTCTGGTGTTTTGAGATCTATTGTTGATTCATGTTTAAGTGCTTAGGAAAGAAAGATGAATCAATCTTCGCCTCCTATGGGCCCGGGCAAAGCTCTGTGATTAATAACCTCGGATGTTATGAACTCTACGCTAGTATATGCAACGGAAACAAAAGACGATCCGCCCGCACAAATGGTAGCAGTCAGCGTGGTTATACTCCGCACACCATGTTATTAAATGTGCATTTTGTATCTCAATATGTCTACATGATTCTTTAGTAATTGTAGATTCTGGATTTGTTTTTAGAATATTAATGTAGATTAGAATGAAACTTTTATTTTCTGTAGTGTCTTATACATATTAGAATCAGTGAACTAACGTATGACCAACTGAACAATGGAAATAAACAGTATACTGGAGACAACCAAACATTCTAAACACAATATGATCTTCAATGCCAAAGTGATTATAAATGATAATGAAATAAAATTCGTAACAATGACACAAACTAATATTGTCATGGTATCATTATTTATTATCATACTTTTCAAGATTTATCTATAACTAATGTTTCTAAAAAATATCATTTAACCCATAAACACACATTTGAGGGTGAAAAATACCCAGACCCATATAAATTTGAATGGTAGCACTATTCTATATGATGTAGGATATTAACACTCTTGCTGTCCCATTCCTGAATTGTTGACTGTGTGATTAAATTACTTTTTCTCCAATTTGTCTAAACCTGCAGCTATTTCAACAGTTCCTGGGAAAAATAAACCCTGCTCATGTATTACTGTAGTGTTTTATATGGAAATAATGAAAGCAAAGATATAATAAACTGGCTGAAAGTGAAAACAACATCAGACCATGTTTCAGCCAGTGATGACAATACAGATATACAGGCTGTTTCACAATAAGTATTACAGACTTCTAGGGGTTGTAGAGAGGACTTAGTAGATCAAGTTTTGATAAGGAACCCATGTCCGGAAACATACAATTTTGATGTAAAATAAGTTTGAAGATCAAAACACAATGGGCTGTCTCTTGTGTTTCAGAATAAGTTTTACAGACTTCTAGGAGTATACTACACCTATCAAGTTGGAGGAAGATGTTCTTGGACGAATTCTGGTGGCAGCAGAAATTATTGAACACATACCAGATCTTGTGGGGCATGTGTATAAAAACATGTGTTGCAGGTACACTTTGTGCAATAAACAACACGGTCCCCATGTGGAACCACACTTGTAATACAGCCCCTTAAAGTCTGTAATACTTATTCTGAAAGATAAGACACATGATATCAGCCCATTGTGTTTCGATCTTCAAACTTATTTCACATCAAAATGGTACGTTTACAGACATCGGTTTTCTGATCAAAACTTTATCTACTAAATCCCTCTACAACCCCTAGAAGTCTGTAATAGTTATTGTGGATCACCCTGTAGAATAAGAGAGAGTAAATGTGTTGGTATTGCTGAAGAACAAAATGTCTGCCACAAAGGAATATGAGGACCAAATCCTGTTATATAATTATATACCAGGGTGTAAAGGCATGTAGAGAAAGCAAAAAACCCTAGAAATGTGGTGATGCTTGATGAGTGATTGTTAACTGTACAGTATGGCTACTCACAACTCAAAGTGTGCTAATCCTATCAACTGCAGAGCCTTCAAACAACTTCCTCTTGCAATTATGACATCATTTCACTTTGAAGCAATTGCCTACATATATCAAGGATACCGTAAGTTCAGTGACTATTGTAGAAGACAGAAGAGAGAAAGGGGCAAGATTATATTCTGGTAGATGTGAGATGTGCCCATGAAAGAAAGACAGGAAGAGCAATACCACAACATGTAATTCATTCATACAATTGATTTGCAAGGAACATTCTGTTTCAATGTGTGAGGAATGTGTAGGAGGAAATTCTGATGTATATATGCCTGGACTGGCTATTTCAAGTTCTTTTTATATATGTGCTGTTTTTCCAGGTGATAAGCTGTTCAAAGTTTTTGTTACATCTGCAGTAATTATTTTTTTCACGTGTTCATATAATTGGGTATTCACACAAGGTTACGAATATAAATAAAATTTATTGTGTGTATCATAGTGTGGTGATTGCAAGTATGTAGTTTAATATCAATTTCCAATGTAAATTTGTCCATCGCTGTGGTCTCGCGCTGCCTTATAACGCAGCAGGCCCGGGTTTGATCCTCGGTCGGGACAAGCTTCCTGGGTGAGGTTTTTTTTGGGGTTTTTCCTCACCTGTAAGACAAATGTCAGGAAGCTTAGGGCCCAACAGTCCCCGAAAATCATCTGGCCATCATCATCATCATCCTTACCATTTTATCATCATCATCCTTCACCGGCGTGGAAAGCAACGGGAAGCTACCACCTATAATTCCCTAGTAAAGCTGCAAAGCATAGTATGAAAATGCTATGATTGCAGTGAAAGACCTGCCCTCGGGCAGAATTACAATGGATGGATGGAATGTAAATTTTTCACTGAAGGTGTTCTAAAATTTGGGTAACTTTCACCCCATGTGTTTGCTCTAGCAACAAAATAACAGGTTACTTTATAATGAATTTCTGCTCATCAAATTCACTACCAAATACTAATAAGATGATTTGACCTCAAAGCATGCTTAGACATAGATTACTCATTACAGAAACAAAGTGTAACTTATTCCCCATGCATATTTCAGCAATTGGCTGCTAATGTCATTTCATGTTGGTATATTATATCTGCACTAAGGGAAAATTCCATTTCAAATCAACACACTTCTGTATCATTTTCAACCTGACTCTAAACTAGAAGGTGACAAATTCCTAATCTTATCTTTCTTCTCACAAAATAACTCAACTTGATTCCAACATTTTCTACCTAATTAGGACCTACCAAAAATGTTTGGTAATTTGGTAGAAACCTTGTTTGGAACACTTATAATATGATCTTCCAGCATATATGGGATAATCCATATAAAATCGGACAGCAAAAAATCTTGCAATTTATTCTTTTAATTTTATGTATCCCTAAATAAAGTGAATACATTAAATGTATTAATATCAAAATTTAATTTTTATCATTTATAGGTTCATAGTTATGACGATCTAAAATTATTGTAAACTAGCTGGCCTGGCGAGCATCGTATCGCCTGTAAATATTTTTACGTTAATTTTTCCGATGTTTTAATAGTTATCTGCCATTCGGGGCGGAAACTAACCCAACAAATCAAAGATCATAAAAATCGGTCGAGCCGTTCTTGAGTTATAAATAGTGTAACTAATCCGACTTTGTTTATATATATATATATATATATATATATATATATATATATATATATATAGAAGTCCCGGCCACGCGTTGCTGTGGCTAAGGTATACGTTAAAATTATGTTGTAGTAAACTAAAGTGAGAAATCTAAATCAGAAAGTTTTTGTTTTACACAATTTTTTAGTTCTGGTATGTTAACTACACCCGGTATAAATATGGGTGGTGATTTATGTGGAAGTGGTTTTGTTGATTGAGATGAATTTATGTTGTCTGCATTCTCAGTATCATCCATAAGTGTATCATAAGGATTATATACATTTATTGATGGAATATTTTGAGGAGGCTTGCTGATTTCATTATACTTTCGTTTTTTTTTTCTACGAACTTGTTGGCAGTTTGGATTCTCATCATCATCAAGAAGTCTCTGTATAGTAATATCATCTTGTGATATATTATATAGTCATCTTGTTTTTCATTTAATTGAGGCATGCAGATTGTTTCTGTAATATTAGGCATATTATTATAACTAACAGACTTACTTACAGTTCTGTTATTCCGTTCCTTAGGTCCTTCATATGTTTTTAAATTGACATTCTTCTTAAATGTAAGATTTATGTCACATAGGCCTATACCAATTTGCGGGAATTCACTTGATATCTTATCATTCATGGTCTCTAGAACTGATTTGCCATATTGTTCAATGTCCCTTCTCGGTCCAGTTAAATTTAAATTAAGTTGCTGTCTTTCAGCCAGATTACTTAAAACTAATACTTACACATGAAATTCATATTATTATCAATATATTGAAAATAAAATAAACATAAACACACTTAATTTATGAAATAATCAATATTTGTAATTCAATTGAAATTTGCGGTTGCAACAAAAAGCACAGCCACCTGGTCAAATAATAAACCAATTACCTTACATCTGTTAGAATCGTATGGAACTCACAGATAATTATAACTCTTTGTTAAATAATAAACAAATAATTTGCAATAAAAAATAATGTGACTATAAATTTAGTTATAAAGAACCGTAGGTCTCAAGTTGGATCAAACAGCACACAGTGTGCAAAATTTTATTAAAATCGGTTCAGAAGTTTAGGATTCCATCGCGGACAAACAACGTGACACGTAATTTTTATATATTAAGATAATGATAAACTAAAATGTTTACTAACTAATATTTCTGAAACAGTATACAGCAAAAATTTGTTTCAAATGTATTTATATAGGTGATATCATGTAGTTTAAGGGTGTTATTTTTATAATTAGGATATTTTTATTTTCGGTCAATTTTATATTTTATGGTGGTTTACTTGCAGTACATATCACAAACTGAAAACGAAAAAAATACAGGATATTATTCACGTAATAACAATTAATGTCCAGCATTTACCTTTTTTGTGGGATGAATAGTTCAGAAAATATAAATGTTTTTTATTCTATTTTAGTTAAAAACTGGCAGATCCATAACACAGCTGGTTCATTTCATGACCAAGGTCGCCAGAGGTAGATGATCACATGTGGATGTGAAGGGCCAGCAGCCGGCTGGTAAAAGGGCAACCGCTGAAAAGTGGAAAGACCCTCAATCGGAATCGGATTAAATCTAACAGATTATTATATGTTCTGCTTAATGTAACAGTACCATTGATTTATACAAGTGGCGATATTTTAATTCCTACGCAGTAGATGTTTATTTATGGAATTTAATTGCTGAAGTGAGAAGTAAAGAGCTCACTTACTTACATTTACTGTGAATTATTAAACAAATTATGTATAACTAAGTCACTGGCTTGGTCAAACCTGTAGATTCATGGCCGCACGGACATAAGCTCTCCATACATCCCTATCCCGGGCTAATGTTTTCCAATCATCCCCTGTATAATCTACTTCCCTCAAATCATGTATAATATTATTCTCCCACCTCAGTCTTCAAACTGGGTGTTTTCCCTCCGGTTTTCCTATCAAAAGCTTCCAAGCACCTCTTTCATCCCCCATACGTGTCACATGTCCTGCCCATCGCAGCCTAGGAGACTTAACTGTTCTTATTATACCTGGCTTCTTATACATATCATGTAGCTCATTATTTTGTAGTTTTCTCTGTTCACCTGTCTGTTCATCACTTTTTGATCCAAAAATTTTCCTAAGAACTTTATTCTCAAATACTCATAATCTTCTTTCCTCCCTTAAAACAAATTATTTATTTTGTTACAAATTTTCCATTACAATTTAAATGTAATATTATAATAAAAACTCTTACATCATTAATTGAATAAACTGCTATAGATTTTTATTATGTTATAATTACTAATTTAAATCTTAAAATAACTTTTTATTGAGTCTACTGTATTGTACCCTGAAAACTATGATGAAATAGTGTTGTTATAAGATATTATTATTATTATTTATTTATTTATTTAGCCTGGTGGAGTTCACTTCCAAATAAAACCGAATGTTTTAATACCTGTGCCACTTCCTAACAAACAATAATAATACTGAATCAGTGCATCTTCCTAAAACATCTGCTCTGCCATCAACAATTCTCACGTTCAGATTACTTACTAGATGGTTGCATGTGTTTAGTGTACCTCGTCATTTTAAGTGTCACAGTCAAATTTAAAATAATCTTTTATTGTTTTTAACTAACAAGTTTGCAGATTTAAGTATTTTATTTTATTAGTGTACTGTCTATTATGAATAAGCCTGTCCACCGCTGTGATCCCCAGGTAGCGTCACGCAGCGGGCCCGGGTTCGATCTCGATCAGGACAAGCTTCCTGGGTGAGTTTTTTTCGGGGCTTTTCCTCACCTGTAAGACAAATGTCAGGAATCTTAGGGCCCAACGGTCCCCGAAAATCATCCAGCCATCATCATCATCACCATCATCCTTACCATTTTATCATAATCATCCTTCACCGGTGTGGAAAGCAACGGGAAGCTATACACCTATAATTCCCTAGTAAAACTGCAAAGCATAGCATCAAAATGCTATGATTGCAGTGAAAGACCTGCCCTCGGGCAGAATTACTATGGATTGATGGATGGATGAATAAGCCTAACTGGTGTTATGAGAATGGAAAGTGTTTCAATCCACTCGGACGACACCATAAGAATAGTTTTAAAAATTTCAGATCTGTCCCTCCATGGATCTGTGAGGAATTCGGGGTACTCCAAGAACACTGGCTATCAGAAAAAATATGCAATATCCAACATGGTGTAGTGTACAAGTACAGAATATTAAAACACATTGCAAAAGTACCCTCTAGAAAATAATTTTTAGTTGGCTTATAAGTAGGTGCTTAGTAATTTTAATTAAACTATACATTAGTCAAAATCAGCACAAAATTAACCGCCTACTGGAGATATCAATAAAGATTGTTACATTTAATGATGCTCACTAACATGTGAGGAAATTATGTAGCAATTTATTTCAAGCGCAAAGTTCTCGTACGTACCGTAAATCTACGACACTTTCTCCCTCTGGAGAAAGCTACATTCATAATTGTTACGCCTTTAAAATTCCATTGATTCCTATCGAATTTGAACCCGTGAACCTCGGAATTGGAGGCGTGCAGAGTAACCACTAGCCTGCGATGATGATATAATAATGATAATAAAAATAATGTAATGATAATAATAACAATAAAAATGTTTGGAAGTGCACAAAGGACTATTACCAAGTAGCTCCGTCATTGTTTGTACGAGCGAGCGATCTTTACTCACGCGAAAGGCAGTCTACACATAGGAGATTTTAGGGAAAATAATTATTTTTAATAGTTTCCTTTCATCCCACCACTTTAATACTAATTACAAACAATTAACTGGTCATCAGGTAATAATGTGGTATTTTTTTGATTTTATAAAATGTTTGGTGGGAAAAATCAATTGCATATTAATTGTATTTACGGCCTTCAGAAAAATGTAAATATTAACAAACTAATTTTCAAGCGATAGAGCATAAAATCATCTATAATGTGACTATCTTTTCAAGTTGAGGGAGTAGTTATACTTCGAGAAATGTATTTTATAAAAGAGACTATTTAAAACAACACAATAAATTGACAGGTCTATTACTCTTTAATTACATTAAACGAAGACCTGAAATTTGGTTCAGATATTCAGTATAACATAAAGTTTCACTGTAAAAAAACTGTAAACTTTTTAAAGAGTTGAGTACAGTTTTCGCAATTTTTTTGCCGATTTCGTATGGAATGTCCCACATATGTTATAGTATATTAATGTTAGCCATTTTTAATTAACCATATCTAACAAGTAAAACTGGGGATTCAGTGTAACATGCCTGTCTACAAGAATTAAAATTCAGAAATAAAAAAAAACAAAACTTATTGCAGTATGTGAACATATTTATGTTTTTTTAATATGAAAAATGCCTGCAAATTGAATGAGAAGTTGAAGTAGAAAAAACCATATTAACAATGGAAGATGCCTATACATCATTGTTAAATCTGAAGAACCAACTTATGAAAAAAAAGTTAAAAAATAAAAAGTTCCGAGTAGGCCTACCTACCTAAATCCAATGAAACCTACATAATTTAATCTAACCTGAATAAATGTTGGCAATTGGCTACAGTACATATGTGAATAAACATGTTGGCAACTAAGTAGCTAACATGAATGTTATCCAATAAGTATTAATACAGTTAGCACCTGTATAATCTACTTTCCTCAAATCATGGTTCATATTATTCTCCCACCTCTTTCTTGGCCTGCCTACTGGGCACTTTTTCTCTAGGAGCTTCCATGCCCCTCTTTTCCCATTCTTACCTATGTCTAATTTCTTTCTGCACCACATTCCTGTTTGTAATTATTGTTCCCAGGTATTTGAATTTTGCCACTTTTCAAAATTACCCTCATTTGTCATTAACTGTTCATTTCCATTATATAAAGTATTTCTATGTATGACCGCATCACGTAGATGGTTAAGGCAAATTGGAAAATCAAGAATTCAAGTCCCACTGGGAGTTGGGATTTTTAAATTGACCCAAACCTTCTGTTGGTACCATGACTCTGGGGTCAACTCAGCCTCTAACATAAATGAGTACCAGGCAATTGTTTGGGGGTAAAGGTGACCATCATGCAGGGCTCACAACCCGGCTGACATCAAGTGCTAATTGTCTAGAAAAAGTGGGAGCCTTAACCTCCTATTTCCCCAAGGGTTTTCTATGGCCTGTAGTGGGATCACTTTCTATGTGTGGCCATATATCGATGGTGAGCAATGAAAACCTCGTAACTCCATTTTGATAAATTTTACAGGAGAAACAAATAACTGTTTTAAATAATTATGAAAATTGATAAGCAATACTTCCCATATATTTTACTACAGAATAGAAGTCCAGTTATTAATAAATTTGAAGTCTGTGTTCTCAACAGGTTATGCATCACATATTTCTGTGCTGGCTACTGGAGTTATGTGGTTTTCAATAACTGATGGAGTTACAAGGTTTTCATTACCTACCGTCGATATTTAGTTTTATTGGTGTTTACTTTCAGTCCCAATTTCTTAATGTTACTCATTAGTGTGTTCTTGTTGACCCTTAGTATCACCTCACTATCGCCTAATAATACTACATTATCAGCATAAATTAGTAGTTCATTAACACCATTGTGTTGTAGGCTCTCTTCGCCCTCTAAAGATTGTGGTGTTCTAGCACAAAATTGAATAGTAGAGAAGATAGTGTATCTTCTTACTTTAACCCATTGAAAATTTAATTTACATTAACTCATTGTGAACTTCAAAACTATCTGAGAACTGTTTGCCTACACATACCCTACACTTTAAGTGTAAGTACCGGTAGCTTTTTAGGCATTCATGATATCATATAACTCCTCCCTCTTAATTGAGTTGTAGGCATTTTGAAGTTTACATACAGTAGATGCTGAGTGCCATTATATTCCCATTTCATCTAAATCCACATTTATCACTTATTATGTTGTCAATATAGGGAGTGAGTCTGGGTACTAATATATTTGTTAAAATCTTGTATGAAGTTGAAAGTAACAAGATGCCTTTATAGTTGTTCCAATAGGTTTTATCACTTTTCTTATAGATTGGTATAATTGATTATTTCCATTCATTTGGAAGGGCCTCTTTTCCCCAATCATACATCTTGTCCATCAATTTTTCTCCCCCTGATATTATCAGTTCTGCTGGGATCCCATCTAAACCTGATGCTTTATACTTATATCATTTTTATTTTGCCATTTCACACTCTAATGTACTTGGTTCTGTGACTAATATTTCTGTTGTCAGTAAATCATTCTCTTCAATATCCTGTTCTACATACTTTAATACTTACTTACTCCCTGCACTATCGAACCCGCAGGTTCATGGCCTGAGCTAATGCCTTCCAATCACCCCCTGTATAATCTACTTCCCTCAAATCATACTTAATGTAGTTCTCCCACTTCATTCTTGGTCTACCAACTGGGCGTTTTCCCTCTGGCTTTCCTACAAGAAGCTTCCATGCAAGTCTTTCATTCCCTTACGTGCAACATGTCCTGCCCATCGCAGTCTACGACGCTTAACTGTTCTTATTATATCTGGCTTCCTATAAAGACCATGTAGTTCATTGTTATGTAGTCTTCTCCATTCACCTGTTTGTTCATCTCTCTTGGTCCAAAAATTTTCTTAAGTACTTTATTCTCAAATACTTGTAATCTCCTCTCCTCCCGTAAAAGACCATGTTTCGCATCCATATAATATAACTGGTAGAATAATTCTTCCATTTCTTCTTTCCTCTATTTTCTTTCCTTCTCCAGAAAAGCCTGACCAGAGGCTATAAGATGGCAGCCCCACCACTGGTCTTGCCTTCCTTTGGCCAGCAACCAATCGAAGGGACTATTAATATGCTTTCAAGTCTTATACGAGAATTTCCCGGAGGGAAAATTTTCTATAGGATCGTAACAGGCCTTGGCCTAATACTTGGAAGGAAGAATAAGAAGAATAATAGTTATATATATTTTCAGTTTAACGTTTTTTGAAAGGAGTTGGGACATCAAGAGTCTCTGCAATGCATAATAGCATGCATTTCCAGAATTGAGCCTATGTTTAATTTCTTTGTGCATCTCATTCCTATTTGTGATTATTGTTCCTAGGTATTTGAATTCAGCCACTTCCTTAAAATTTCCCTCATTTGTCATTAGCTGTCCATTTCCATTATATAATGTATTTCTACGTGTGACCATGTATTTAGTTTTATTGATATTTACTTCCAGTCCCATTTCTTAGTGTTACTCAATAGTGTGTGTGTGTTGTCCTTTAGTATCTCCTCGCTATCGGCCAGTAGTACTACATCATCAGCATAAACTAACAGCTTATTAATACCATTGAGTTGTAAGCCTTCCTCATTCTCTAACGATTTAATGGCATGCTCTAGTACAAAATTAAATAGTAGAGGAGATAGTGCATCTCCTTGCTTCAACCCAATCTGGATTTCAAAAGTGTCCGAAAACTGTTTGCCTACACGCACCCTACTCTTTGTGCCATTTAGACACATTCGTATAAGTCTAACTAACTTTTTAGGAATTCCAAACTCCAACAGGATACTATATAACTTCTCTCTCTTAATTGAATCATATGCTTTTTTGAAGTCTACATATAGTTGATGTACAGTACCATTATATTCCCATTTCTTTTCTAAAATCTGTCTTATACTAAAAATCTGATCTGTTTCTTCTAAATGCACATTGATGATCTCCTAGAATGTCATCAATATAGGGAGTAAGTCTGCTTACTAATATATTTGTTAGAATTTTGTAGGAAGTTGAAAGTAATGAGATGCCCCTGTAGTTGTTGCAATCAGTTTTATCTCCTTTCTTATAAATTAGTACGATAATTAATTCCCTCCATTCATCTGGAAGAGCTTCTTTTTCCCAGATCATACTAAGCAACCAGCATATCTTGTCCATCAATTTTTCTCCCCCTGATTTTATCAGTTCTGCTGGGATTTCATCTGAACCTGATGCTTTATACATCTTCAATTTTCCAATCGCCATGCGACTAGCATTTCTGCTGTCAATAAATTATCCTCCTCGATGTCCTGTTCTGTATGTACATTTAATAGCTGATTAAAGTAACTTTTCCATCTATTTAATGTACTCCTGGAATCTGCAATCATATCCCCATTTTCATTCTGAATTATGTTTGTTCTAACCTGAAACCCTTTCTTCTCTATACTAATTCCCTGATATATTCTCTAATGTTCCTATATTTTGCATTCATTTCAAGATCATTAATCTTCTCTCTCAAATATTCCCTCTTTTTACTCTTTAGTAACATGGTGGTTTCCTGTCTAATACTACCCACTTGCTCTAAATTTACCTCATTTGGCTCATGTAACCATTTCATTTTTGCTAGCTTTCTTTTCTTTACAATGTTGGCACATTCCTCATCAAACCATTTCTTGTTTTTCCTCTTTTTTAAACAACCAATGCTTTCTGATGCTGACAATTTAATAGTATCTCTTATAGCCTCCCATTCTTTATTTATATCAGTTTCTTCTTCGTTTGCCACATTGTCATCTGAAGTTTCCAGTACTTCAAATCTATTAGCATAATTTAATAGGTGATTAAAGTAATTTTTTCGTCTGTTTAATTAATATACTCCTGGAATCTGCAATCATGTCCCCATTTTCATTCCTAATTTAGGATGGGTATGTATGGAGAGCTTATGTTCACATGGCCTTGAACCTAGAGATTTGATAGTGCCAGTGAGTTGTAGTTAGTATCTAATGGTTAGTTGCAAGATTAATAGATTGGCATCTTTCAAAGAATAGTCTTAAAATCCAACCAAAAATGCTAATTTGAATATATAATACAGCAAGATTCAGATTAAAATTCATCGGAGAACATATTGTTTAAACAACTCACCTCATAGGATTCATGCTTCCATGATATCGCGATTTCAAACATAATCATGTTCATCGTCAGCCATAACTCCGACTGATGAAATTCTTCGGCCGTCAACTATTCTATTGTCGCCATCTTCAGTGCTGCCATCTATGGTTGAATTTATGAACTTCGAAATCAATGTAATTTCGTTAGGGATATCAAAATTCATTGATCTATTTTTGTTTTTCTGAATGTATATTTTTTCCCAAACTGTCAATTCCAAAGGTTTCTCTACTTGTTTTAAAAGTTTAGCTTCTCTTCCAATTTTATGATGTTGCAGATTTTTCAATTTCACAATTTTTAATATTTCTGAAATGTTCTTTTTTCCGAATTTCCAAATTTGGAAATTCGGACAAAAGAACATTTCAGAAATATTAAAAATTGTGAAATTGAAAAATCTGCAATTGCTGCACATAGTTTATTAGAACATCATAAAATTGGAAGAGAAGCTAAACTTTTAAAACAAGTAGAGAAACCTTTGGAATTGACAGTTTGGGAAAAAATATACATTCAGAAAAACAAAAATAGATCAATGAATTTTGATATCCCTAACGAAATTACATTGATTTCGAAGTTCATAAATTCAACCATAGATGGCAGCACTGAAGATGGCTACAATAGAATAGTTGACGGCCGAAGAATTTCATCAGTCGGAGTTATGGCTGACGATGAACATGATTATGTTTGAAATCGCGATATCATGGAAGCATGAATCCTATGAGGTGAGTTGTTTAAACAATATGTTCTCCGATGAATTTTAATGATTATACCTCATAATGTTTACTTCCCAACATTAATTAAATATAAGATTCAGATTACTTGACAAAATTTCTATCAATTACCAAGTACATAATTAACATCAAAGATATATAACTATTTTAATGTGAATTTAAAGTCCATTTTTTGGTATGATTTTAGGTTTTTACTTAATACAAAATAAGGTAAAATTTTACAGTACAGCTTAAATTTTACTACATTTTAACTTTTAAATTAAATTTTAAAACTAAACTGGCTCCTAAGGTAACCAATTATTTACCAGAATATATCGCTAAACTCTTCCTTCCAATTCACTGAATGATTCCCATGTCATAAACTAATACCGGTAATGATGATAACTTACTGAAATAAGGTCAGGGTGAAAAACTGTTTTCAGTAACATGAATAGTACATCCTCCTATGTTTTTAGTTTGAATTAATTGGGATTCTACGCCACCATGCCATCTACATAAGTTCAATTAAAAAAACAGAAAACCACATAATTTATTGTTCCAGTATGTAAATAATTACCTGAGAGAAATATATATGTTGATTTTTCTCCAAAAAAAAAAGGGAGAAATACATAGAATGAAATGAGAAGTTGAACTCAAAGTAATCTAAGATCAGCAGGTTTGCAATATAAACTGCACTTCTACTAGTGGTTGTTATATTGTTGTAAACTATAGCTCTTCTTCTGTATTTACTAACATTATTTAATATTTTAAACTTTTTCAAACAATTTTTATAACATTATTAGACAATTTTGAAGTATTTATTTAAATATGCAAATCACAATATTATGACACTGTTAGACAATATTGTGATGCTAACTGCTATTTTTTCCACAGAGTATGTTACTTAGTCTATGATTTTTCTATCGCTGTTTTGGGGTATCGCTGGTTGGATCAGCATTAGGGAGTGACAAGTAAATGTACACCCATTTTTAATAAACTTAGGTAATTTTAATATTATTAATATATTTATTTTAACATGGATTTGGGGATTTATTGCAAATATTGGTCATTTAAATTTCATAGCGATGAATAGTAATCGAGGATGATAATCGATGTGGTACAATTGTGGGTTATCACTGGCTCTATGAACTCTGGTGCATGCGCACTGTTGTTCTATAGGACTTTGAAAATATTTCACACTAGTTTAAGTGTAGTTTTTCCAAAATATGTATTAGTCATTGCTCAGACTGCCATAGCATAGTTGGTTAAGGCAATATACTACAAACTGGAAGGTCGAAGGTTTGAGTCCAGGTGGGGTCACGGTTTTTAAACTGACCCAAACCTTCTGGTGGCACCATGGCCCTGGAGTTGACTCAGCCTCTAAAGGAAACGAGTACCAGACACTTGTTCTGCGGTAAAGACGACCGTCATGTAGGGCTAACAACCCAGCTGACATCAAGTGCCACTTGTCTAGAAAAAGTAGGAGCCTTAACCTTCTACAACACAAGGGTCTCCTAAAGCTTGTAGTGGCTTGCCCATTTTCTCACCCTAACTCACCCAAACTAACACTACTCCTCCAAGTGCGACAGGCCTAGAAGGCCCCTTGGCCTAACAGCTGTCAGCTGGCCTCACATCCACATGTGTCAATCACAGAGGTAGACGATCATCTAGCCAGTGTAGGGGTGACATGTGGTCAGCATGTCAGGTCCACCAGCCGTTATAACTGGTCTTCTCAACCTGGAGTCGCTACTTATTATAGCTACCCAAATGCCTCACGATGCTGGGTGGGAACTGGTCCCATACTGGCCGAAATTCCATGAGAAAATTTCTTCCCCCACGGAGACTCGAACCAGCGCAAGTCCCATAGCTATGCACCAAGGCTTCTTGCCTTAACCACTCGGCTACGGCACAGGACTAAACTAACACTAACTTGCCCATTTTCTCACCCTACCTTGCCCACTAATGTAGGCAGATTTCTGGGATAGATCCCCTTATATGTGAGTAAACATGTTGGGAATTGGCTCTAGCGGGAATATATGTTACCACATTGGCCACTATGATGCTAGCAGTCATTTGTTCTCCGATCAAATATTCACATGACATAAAATAGCTGAATTAATTAACCAATATTTAAAACTAACTGATCAAAATTTAAAACTAACTGAAATAATACCCAAGTGGTCAATGTGAATTGTTTTGGGTTAGCTTTTTTAAATTATTTATAATGTGCTTAGTTCAAACTAAAAACAACGAAATATTTGGTAAATGACCAGATAACCAATATCATCATACATGCATGGCAATATAATCACAACAATCAAATTACTAAAAAAAATCTAACCTCAAGCAATATACAGATAAACGATATGCAAAGATGTGTGAAAATTTGTTTAATTTATACACCGGTAAAGTTAAAATATGCAGCCTCTTTCTAGAAGTTTGACTTAAAATGTAATATACCTGTATTTAGGGATGACACTGTTAACTGGTTTACTCGTACACATAAGTTACAACTTTATAAGAGTCCTTACTTCTAACCAGCGATAAACTACCAATTATCAATTTTTTAACCAGCGATACACCAAAAATGAGCACAATGTGTAAACCACAAATGAGCAAAAACTAATGAATTTAATTCATTTGCACGTTAGTGAGCTTTCCAGTTATTGGGGTTGTACAAGACAAGCTTTTTACTTACGCGACTTATGCCAATTTTGATGTAATTTAAAGTATTGTAAAGTGTTAATGGCCGGGTGGGAGATGACAAGCTGGCCGGGTGGGAGTACACAAGCTTTTTTCTACCCACTTTAAGAGTATCTAATTACAATAAATATTAATAAAACACTATATTAAACGTATTTAGCTAAGAGATGTAATTATCACTTCATTATTTTACTTGTAAATATGAAAATAAAGTGGAACTATTTCCTGTCATGACCACATAGGTTATAAGAGTCCTTACTTCTAACCAGCGATAAACTAAAATTTTCAAACTTTTAACCAGCGATATACCACAAATGAGCACAATGTGTACATTTAATCAAGGGATCCATATCTATGTACCATATCTATGGTTTCAACAAATCAGGTCCGGACTTATCCTTTACTTATTTAACCGCGTAAAATAAGAAAAAGGACGTTCCCTGGATTTCACCTACGTTAGAGTAATTGATTTGTTACAGTAATTGATTTAGGTTTGGTTAGCTTTTAGGTTCCTTGCGTTTTAAATGTGATTTGATACGTAAAATAAATTACATCTTCATATTTGTTACTCTATGAAAAATTCAAAATGTCGGACGATTACCATGTAAAATCATATTTCCACTACTTCATTTCGTGTTAATTATACATATTTAAACAGCGGTTACATCTCTTAGAAAAACTGATTCATTAACACATTACAATACTTTAAATTACATCAAAAATGGCACAAGTCGCGTAAGTAAAAAGCTTGTCTTGTACAACCCCACCGACAAGCTTTTTATCTAACCACTTTAAGAGCACCTAATTACAAGTAATATTAATAAAACACTATATTAAACGTATTTAACTAAGAGATGTAATTATCACTTCATTTGCTTGTCTTGTACAACCACACCGAATGTCATATGGAAAATTGTGACAGACAAATGCAAAACCTCAGACCACTTTATTTCTTTAATTACTTAATATTTTGGATAAAGTTTCCAATAAACGCAGTGAGAAATTCCAGCAGACACAATGTGCATGCGCCAATAAATGCAAAGCGGTTTACACTATGGAATCGCATGATGCAGCAAACATATACACAATATTTAACGAACTTAAAAGCTAACCTAATACAATTTAATTACTCTAACTTATGAAAGACCAACCTAAAAGCTAAACCTAACGCAATTTAAGCACTCTAACCTGTGAAAGAATGCACTGCCCAAAAATAAATAGTAAGTTATAAAATTCTGAAGTACATACCCTATGTTGGCTGCACTGGAACACGTGTTAAAATCAATATGGCTGCCACTTCTCCATGTTTTGTATAGTCAACTTTTTTTAAGATTCATGTTATTTTCCGTTGAGGTATTATTCAAAATTAAAGTATAAAATTATAGAATATTCACCTGAAAGGTCCGTCTCCCCAACTTAATTAAGACGGACCTTTCTGGTGAATATTCCATTAATTTTACACTTTAATCATGTTATGTATGCAGTTAAAGAGAAAAATACAATGAAATAATCTTTAGAAGAAATGTAAAATTTATTGTAAATGGTGGGAAAAGAGAGCCTGGTTATACATCGGCCAGCTGAAAGATACAACCAATACAGAAACTCTGAAGAAATATGTGAACAGCAACGGTATCGTAGGCAACATCGACTGTGAAGAGCTAATCACGAAAGGCAGGAAGAAAGCCTTCAAACTTGGAATCCCTTTCTCTGAACTATCCACCGCAGAAAATCCAGAATTCTGGCCAACTGGAGTTCTAGTTAGACGCTTTCGATTTCGGAGACAATACGGATCCTCGGAAGGAGCATCTCTCGAATAGGAACTTAAAAATTATGACATGGAACACGGAAGGAGCTAGAAACGCCCTCTCATACGTATCAGAAGAGCACCTTAAACAATATGACGCCATACTGGCCACAGAAACGTTCCTGTTGAAACCAGTAGACATCAAGGGCTTCTATGGAATCCACTCTTATGCCACTCCAACGGAAGGTAGACCGGAAGGAGGGGTCTCTAGCTTCTTCAAACCCACCATAGGAAATCTAATAAAAGCTCACACAGAAGAAAACATGGTCATGATCGAAACAAATTTAATGACAATCGTAGGACTATACATCCCGCCACATAGGACAACTGAGGATGTCATAGAAATTTTGCTAAGTCTGATGCCCAAAATAGGAGACAAAGGTGATGTCATTCTAACCGGCGACTTTAACTGCAGAATTGACAAAACGAACAGTAAAACGGAACTAGTGCTAAGAACACTTAATGAAGAAGGATTTTCGCTCGCGAACAAATAATCCTTAAAGACCTACATCTGTCACAACGGTTCAAGCGCCATTGACCTGGTCTTCTACAGAGGGACAGGAATCACCCTGGAGGAACAAAAAGGACTATGGACATCACCAGCAGCTCCAATTAGAAAACACATACCCATAGAAACGACCTTCATAATAAAGAAGATACAACGCGCAGAAACAAAGAATCGAACGAATGGCGCCCAAAGCAGGAAACTAAACACAGTACAGCTAACTAAATGTGATGACAAAATACAGGAAGCAATAGAATTACTAACAAATGGCCAGATGGAAAAAGCAGTAATGCTAACCAACAACATTATACAAAATGCCATCATACCAAACAAGCCAAGAAGGTCCCAACCATGGTTCAACAAAGACTGCTACAAGGAGAGAAAAGAAACACTGCTAGCATTGCACAAGGTTAGAATCGACGGAAGCGAGGAAGACCTAAGACACTACGCAGAAAAAAGAAAGACATATAAACTTCTTCTAAAAGAAAAGAAAACGGAGTTCTTAGAGCAAGAAGCCAAGAAAATAGCAGAAGAAGCTAAACAGAATCCCTTCTTGGCATTAAGAAATAGAAAACCTGTGGCACAACCAAGACAGATACCCATAACAACATGGGAAAAACACTTCAACAGTATCCTGAATAAAATGAACACCCAGGAAGCCTATACCACCAACACCCAAGATCACAGAAATGAATACACTCTTCAAATAACATCAGAGGAAATCCAGAAGGCAGTGATCTCAATGAAAAACAAGAAAGCTCCAGGGCCTGACAACATACAAGCCGAACACTTGAAAGTCGCACAAGACCTATTATTACCCTTCTGGACCCTACTGCTTAATGAATGTATACACACAGGGACGATCCCAAATAGTTGGAGAACAGCAAAAATCAAACTGCTGTACAAAGGCAAAGGAGACAGGGAAGACCTAGACTCCTACCGAGGTATCGCATTAGAAAACAACTTATTCAAAATCTTCACAAGGATCTTGGCTCACAGACTAGAGGTAGAACTTGCTGGATACATACCAGAATGCCAGTTCGGCTTTATGAGAGGAAGGAGCACTCAACATGCAATTAAGTGCCTGATGGATGAGATAGAAACAGCATTACGGAGACCAAAAGGCAAATTCCATGCAGTCTTCATAGACTACAAAAAGGGTTTCGACCTGATAGACCGATGCAAACTAATCACCAAGCTCAAGCATATGATAGGGGAAACTCATCCGCTCAGTAACATAATAGAAAACATCCTGGCATACAACCTCGTCTAAATCGATGATGGAATAGACACATCAAACGCAATCCATCAGACCAATGGTGTCCTACAAGGGGATCCTATGAGCCCACTTCTTTTCAATGCAGTAACGTCCGATATCACCGACATACTGAAAAATATGCAGGAAACGACATTGATCATGTACGCGGATGATATGATACTAGGAAGTCCAAACAAAACAGAATTGCAAGCGGCACTACAGGAACTAGAACAATGGGTCGACAAAAACAAACTCACCATCAACCCAGAAAAGACAGTCCAACTAACATTTAGAAGAGGAGCCACTAAAGACAGTCAACAAATTCACATACCTAGGCATGACACTCCAAACAACATTACGATCATTCAACCAACATATACAGCAACAGCCACAAGAGCAATCTACAGCTCGACTGTCACTACCCACGGCCATGACATTATTCGATACAACGATATCTCCAATCATAACATACGGCATAGACATTATATGGGAGAAACTGTCACTTAGCGATCTCGAAAGGATAGAGAAGGTTAAGGCACGTTTCCTTAAAGTGGTTCTAAGGGTGGGGAAAACAACCCCCGTCGAGATTGGAAAAATGAACTTGCAAGAGAGTCGTTCTATGCAGAAGATCTGAGGATGAAACACCTTCTACCTAATATCGGCCCCTACACAGAACTCGTACACCGAAGCAAATTGAAGAAGAGGGAGATAGACCTTGATTTCTATGCTACGGGAGCCATGATAGAGAGGAATTGGACAAAAGCTAACCAGGACCAACGACATGTTGTGACACGTTATGCAGTGCACGGTTTTCATCACAAAGTGTGTGAAAACAAGAAGTACCACGACCCAAATGAAAAATGTGTATGTGCTTTGTGTGGTCACAGATGCGAACGGTACCACATACAGAAGTGCCCAAAGAACACAAAAACACTGAACGAATATAGCAAAGATTAAATATAATCAATGCCCACTCGGGCGAACCTTTTACTTATTATTATTATTGTAAATGGTGGGAAATAATTTTAAAATAAAACCCTGTTGGCGCAAGTACGAGGTGTCTGCCTGGGACTTAGAAAAATTTAATGCACTTAATGGAAACTTCAGCCAATATTTTTATTAATTTTCATATTTCTTATAACATTTTGCTAATTTTTTGTTCATTATTAAATTTAATATAATTTTATTTTTATATTATTCCATATTATTTTATATAATTATTAAAAATGTCTTTCACCGCTGCGGTCTTGAGATCGAGTCTCGGTAACTCCATGTGAATTTCGTGGTGAATGAAACAGAACTTGAGATTTTTCTCTGCGTTTCTGCAACAAAATTTCATTCCACAATTTTTCTATAGTCACCTTATATATATTTTGTTCATCTGCCCCTGTGCGGGGTGCGTCAGGCGTAGTCGGCCGGTACCCTCGTCTTTCACAGGCCTCTTAATGTAAGGGGGTTTCATCTCATTTCAAACCTCGACCCTGAGTTGGACACAAATTGAAAATATTATAATCCTTCATGTTATTTTATTATTAAAACTGCAATGTGCGAGTTCATGATCTTGGTGCTCGTATATATAACGTCATTTAACACAACATTCGAAGCGCTTCCTTTACTGGATCAAACACTGTTACGTTATTTAATTTATTAAAATAATTATATTACAAATTGTATTAACTTGCTGGGAACATACCTGAATGCATTTATTGTTGATTCTACTAATCATTTAATTGAAGTCCAAAAGAATCTTTGAGCGCCACTTTGCTGATTGGCGCCTGTAACAATGGTCAAAAACATGTATAAAATTCATTGGAACAAAAAAATGCACTCTTAAATGTTCAAAGGGCAATGAATTGCATAATTTTAAGAATTTTACTTTATAAATCAATGCATAAAATCATCAAAAAAATTTCATAGTTAATTAAACTAATCAAATCTTCGATTTAATTGCAAAGATGGACGTAAGACACATGATGGCGCTGAAATTAAATGGCGTCTGAAAATATTTTAAAAAATCAAACTTCTATTATTATATCCCTAACCATCAGATGAATAAAAAAATAGATGTATATACATTTTTTGCAAATTTAATGTATTTGCTAAATATTTTGCCATAAACTCTTCAAATGTCCTTACTTTAAGATATTTGTCTAAAATATACGTAAACGATTCAAGAAAAATTGACTATCAGAATTACGATTAGAAAAAAAACACCGCATTTAAAATTGCAACAAACATACAATTAAAAGCCCAGTAAGTAATATCTTTCCTTCATTTATCCAAAACCTCTTTAAAAATACAGCACCTTTCTCAAACCGACAAAATTTCGCATCAACACTGAAATAGAAGTTATTGATTTTACTGTGAATCAATTGATCTTCACTAATAAATCCATTCCCCATCAAAAAATAGAGTGTAATAAAATTAAATAAATAGGAATGATTCCTATTTCTAAAATAATCTACATATCAAAATATTACTTGCAAAACCCACGTAAATAAACTAAAATATCGGTGCCGGTATATAATTTAATGTCATTAATATCATGCAAATGTAAGCTATACTTGCAAGGTATGATTGTTAAATATGCATTTTGATAATTATAAACTTGTACAATTTCAATAACGAAATTATAACTCAATTAATGACATAATATTACCTCAAAAATCGTGAATTCTGTTATATGGCATGATCCAGTAGTCTCGCCCGGGAAGATATGCCATTTCTTTCCGAAGTGCAACTATCTCACTAGAAGCAAGCGGGCGTTACCTCTGCGCGAGTGCACTTGCCTGGGCATGCAAAGCCTTGACCTTGAACTTGCCACCACTTTGCCAGCTGTTTACCGCCAGGCATAAAAAACAACACAACTCCAACTCGAAACCACGCGATTTAACACCACACTAACTCACTGGTACTATTGAACCCGTATGTTCATGGCCGCTAAGTCATAAGCTCTTCACGTATCCCTATCCTGAGCTAATGTTTTTTTAATCATCCCCTGCATCAAATCATTTGTTAACGTTAATCTTCCACCTCATTCTTGGTCTGCCAAATGGGCATTTTCCCATTGGTTTTCCTAGAAAAAGCTTATGCCCCTCTTTCATTCCCCATTTGCGTCACATGTCCTGCCCATCAAGTCTATGTGACTTAACTGTTCTTATTATATCTGGTGTCTAAAGATCACGCAGTTCGCTGTTATTTAGTTTCCTCCATTCACCTGTCTGTTCATCTCTCTTTTGCCCAAAAAATTTTGCTGAGAAATTAGTTCTCAAATACTCGTAATCTTATTTCCTCCCATTAAGCAAGGGTCCTTGTTTCACATCCATATAATAAAATTTGGAGAATAATTTATTGTTTTATATATTTTCAGTTTAATATTTTTGAGAGAAGTTGGGACGACAAGTGTCTCTAATGCATTATCAGATTTGAGCCTATGTTTAATTTATTTCTGCATCTCATTCCTAATTGTACCTATTTCCATTATTTAATGTATTTCTATGTATGAAAATACATTTAGTTTTAATGATGTTTACTTCCAGTCACAAATTCTTAGTGTAACTTAATAGTGTGTGCATGTTGGCCCTCAGTATCTCCACACTTTCTTACTGGCACTATTGAACCCGTAGGTTCATGGCCGCGCGGACATAAGCTCTCCATACATCCCTATCCTGAGCTAATACTTTCCAATCATTCCCTGTATAACCTACTTCCCTCAAATCATAGTTAATGTTATTCTCCCACCTCATTCTTGGTCTACCAACTGGACGTTTTCCCTCTGGTTTTCCTACAAGAAGCTTCCATGCAAGTCTTTCACTCCCCATATGTGTAACATGTCCTGCCCATCACAGTCTACGAGACTTAACTATTCTTATTATATCTGGCTTCCTATAAAGACCATGTAGTTCAATGCCATCTAGTGAAAGTTACTTTAAGCAATTCTATGGAACTTCATTCACTTAATTACACATTTAAAAATTGTAGTAAATCATATTTGAAGAGAAAAATTATATGACCAGACTGAGACCTGAACCCAGGACCTTTGGCTTTCTGGGCACTGAGCTGCCAGAGCGTGTTCCAATCTAAACACATGTTTTTATCTTATATACGTTGTAAATTCCCGTGCACACTCTAGCATTTCCAAAACAAAAAAATCTACCTCGCTCCAAATGGAAGCAGCGCCATCGACCTGGTGCTCTACAACATACATACCATAAAATAAGAAGGTGTATGGACAACCCCACTGAGGAAACACATCCCCATCCTGACAAAACTATCAATACAAACGCAAAAAACAGAAAACCACAAGACAAATATATCCAAAAAACTAAATGTATCACAATTAGAAAAAGAAAGACAGAGAATGACATAAGCAGAAGAAGAAAACAACCTAAGTCTAGCTCTGACAACAATAAACAAAATGACAAACTCAGGTATAACCCAATCACATAACAAAAGGTAAGCAAAACTCTGATTTGACAAAGAGTGCTATGGAGAGCAACAGGCCACATTACACACAGCCATAAAATCAATGCAACAAGAGGATCTAAGAACGTACGGAAGACGAAAAAGAAAATACAAAAACCTTCTAAAACAAAAAACAAGCTGAATACTTAGAAAGAGAAGCTGAAAGAATGGCTCAAAATGCACAAAATGACCCTTTTATAGCCAATAGACCGACGAAATCAACACGAACTAACAATGTGACAATGGAAATCCCACTTCACCAACACCCTCAACAAAACCAAACAACATAAAGCATTCGACAACCAAACGGACCCATCAACGCTACTGGGAGCCAAGAGGGGAAATGATCTCACTGCAAACCTCCTAATCTACTTAAGATTATTCTATTTATATTTTTACAGTGTTTTTAACCAGCTATAACGGCTGGGGGACTCGACATGCTAACCACATGACACCCCTACACTGGTTGTTGATCATCTACCTCTGTGATTGAAACATGTGGATGTGAAGGGCCAGCAGCCGGCTGGTAAAAGGGCAACCGCTGAAAAGTGGAAAGACCCTCAATCGGAATCGGATAGTGTTTTTATGTTATTGTTTCTATTGTGTATAGTTATTGTAAATATGTTAATAAGGTCTGTCATTTGGGCGAATGATCTGTATTTCAACTGCCCTGCATTAAATAAATAATAAAAATAAATCCTTACGCTACTGTTGCACTATACACTTTTAAACATGTTTCATACTATTTCATTCCATTTTATAAACATTTCATACAATTTTTAAATATTGAAACTATTTATATAATTACGCGAATATTGTTAATCAAATTCTACAGATGTAATATCCGCTAGTGGCTCTCAAATCAGTGTTACCAACATTTGCAAATACTTTCAAATCACATTTCAAGAATTTAACTTTATTTTGTTAGATTCCATCAGGACAAGTTAGTGTACGTAAAATTAGTTTACAGTTTGTTACATAATATGCATGTAATTTGTTTCGTTTGGTTAGGAAATCGGAAGTTAGTGGGTTATCTCTGCATTAACCATTACCGCATGCGCACTGCAATTCTGTAGAACTTAGAAGAATTCATGTGTGACTTATTGTCCACCTTATCCCCAATATTTAGTAAGTATAAAAAATAAAATAAGTATTCCGAAGGGACAAGTCAGTGTATATAAAATTAGGTTCTAGTTTATTAAATGATATGCATGTAATTTGTTTTGTTAGGTTAGGAAATAGGAAGTTAGTTTACGTCCATTTTTTTAGCATTTGGGAATTTATTCCGAAAGTTCTTATGATGTAGTATTATTGGCCGATAGCGAGGAGATACTAAAGGAAAACATGCACATACTATTGAGTAACACTAAGAAATTAGGACTGGAAGTAAATATCAATAAAACTAAATATATGGTCACACGTAGAAATACATTATATAATGGAAATGGACAGCTAATGACAAATGAGGGAAATTTTGAGGAAGTGGCTGAATTCAAATACCTAGGAACAATAATCACAAATAGGAATGAGATGCACAAAGAATTTAAACATAGGCTCAATTCTACAAATGCATGTTATTATACATTGCAGAGACTTGACTTCCCAACTTCTTTCAAAAAACGTTAAACTTAAAATATATAAAACTATTATTCTACCAGTTATATTATATGCATGCGAAACATGGACTCTTACTTTAAGGGAGGAAAGGAGATTACAAGTATTTCAGAATAAAGTACTTAGGAAAATTTTTGGACCAAAGAGAGATGAACAGGCAGGTGAATGGAGAAGACTACATAACAATGAACTACACGGTCTTTATAGGAAGCCAGATATAATAAGAACAGTTAAGTCTCGTAGACTGCGATGGGCAGGACATGTTGCACGTATGGGGAATGAAAGACTTGCATGGAAGCTTCTTGTAGGAAAGCCAGAGGGAAAATGTCCAGTTGGTAGACCAAGAATGAGGTGGGAGAATAACATTAACTACGATTTGAGGGAAGTAGACTATACAGGGAATGATTGGAAAGCATTATCTCAGGATAGGGATGTATGGAGAGCTTATGTCCGCGTGGCCATGAATCTACGGGTACGATAGTGCCAGTAAGTAAGTAAGTAAATTGGTAACGCCGACTTCAGAGCCATCTACCGTAAGCTACATTAACCATTACAGCAACTCGCACATGCACACTGCGATTCTGTAGAATTCATGTGAGACAAAGAGTACACTTCATCTAATATTTCTGTGGCTTGGAGCTAAAAGGGCCAATGTCGATATTTGCCTAATTGAGGTTAAACATTACATTTAGCTTCTCTGTTTGCTATCTTTAATCAGATGATATGCAAAGTTGACAAATAAAATGTTTACTTTATGTCAGTTGTAAGTAAACAAATTATTGGTAAAAACTTTGAATACAATTATCTCAAATGTGTAATTTTTGACATTGGCCCTTTTAACTCCAAGCCACAGATTTAGTAAGTACAAAAAATATTATAAGTACCGTTGCAAAAGTTTATAATAGTACGAAATGTTAGTAAAAATGGGAAAAATATTAGAGCAACAATATTACAAGAATATAGTAAGGAAAATCACAGGTAGAAGAAGTATTCAAAACTTAAGGCAAATGTTCCCGACTTTGTTGGATAAACTATAAATTTCACAAGCACTTACCTGATTTCAAGTAGATCCTTAGTAGACGTTCTCTATCATAGAAAACTTACCTGATTTCAAATAGACGTTTTCTATGCGATCATTATTTCAAAAACCAACGGCGGGCTGCCGATACAACGGAACCGGATTCTCCAGATTTTTCTTTAAAAAATTATATTAGCACTTGATTATAAAGAAATTATTAAATTGAAAAAGACCACAATATATTATAGTATTTAAAATATTTGTGTTTTATTCATAGTTGCTACTTTTAAAATGAATTTATTAGTTATATGAAATTTCCCTTTAAATTGAATTATGGAGAAATTCCTATCCTTTATAAAAAGTGTGTTGGTGACTTGGAAAACATAACACTTTAAATAAAATGTTGTTAATATTTAAACAGTAGTTATATCCCTAAATAATACTAAACATATTTTCCATAATATAAAACTATATATACAATTGATATTTAATTGATGGCGAAATTCTAGCAATTTTCTTAAGTTTACAAAATCTTTTATATCACATCCAAAAATTTACACAAGTTGTAATTCTATGTGACTCCAAAGCAGCCATTCTCGCTATAACACCAGACACAGCACCCAAAAGCATCAAAATTATCGAATGTCACAAAATGATAAAACAGTTATCCCGTCTACATAAAAAAGTTGTACTTCAATGGATTCCGGCCCATTGTGGAGTGACAGGCAATGAAATAGCAATTTTCTGGCCAAGAAGGGTAGCAAAATTGTTTTAAACCCAACTTCTGCTCCAGTTTCCTTTCACTCTACCAAAAGAATTATCTCAAATAAATACATCAATAAACTCAGAGAAGAATACACCACCAAAACATCTGGAAAGGAATGGGAAAATCTACAAGCTTATGACATTACTACATTACAAAGAAAATCTGCAGTAGCAAAATTCAGACTGCTAACGGGACATGACTGCTTGAATAAACACCTACACAGAATTGACATAACAGATTCACCTAAAATATAAATACAGTCAATATGCCCATTTCACCAATAAATGTTTAAAATGGTCAACAAGTTTCTACAGCCAAGCTGTCATTCTCAAGACCAGATATCTGGTCTTGAGAATGAGAGCTTGGCTGTAGAAACTTGTTGACCATTTTAAACATTTATTGGTGAAATGGGCATATTGACTGTATTTATATTTTAATATTGTATCACCAAGAAGATCAATTGTGTATTAATAGATTCACCTAAATGCCCTTTTTGCAATTTAAATGAAGATATGGAAAGAAACCATCTCCTCCGTTGTCCAGCTTTTGTAGAAGAGACCAACCTTTCTGCTAAATATTGGAGTGCAAGAGAGCGAATGATTTCATTATCAAGTGCTCGACATTAGATACCAACCAACCATATTTAATTATCGAAATATGGTTAAAAAGTGAAATAATTGTATTTTTTGTTGGTACTCCTGTGTACATTTGCAAATATGGCCATATCACATAAAACTAATTTCATCTCTAGGGAAATTAGTAGTTGCCATATTAATAAACATCATCATCATCATAGTACATTCACGAATTTAGGCCATCTGTTGACCTGTTTCGGCCTCAAGAGAAACACCATCCTGGTCTTCTTCTTCTTCCTGCAGATTGATATCTTAACATTTGTTTGGGTATTCTGTGATCTTCCTTTCGATGAACATGTTGCATCCATCTTAACTTATAATCATAAATTTTGTTTTCTAAAGATTCCATGTGTAATTCTTCCAAGATGTCTTCACTTTTTTTCTGATCTAGTAGTGTGTATCCTGCAGTCCTCCAAAGATATCTCATTTCAGCATTTCTCTGTATATCCTTCTGTTTCAACGTCCATACTTCGCTACCATATAAAAGAGTTGGAAGAGCCAGTGTTTTATACACTTTCAGTCTAGAATGCTTTTGGACTAACTGTGGCTTCAAGATAGAATTTATTAACCCTAAAATTATTAAAAATTTAGATATTTTTGCATTTACATCCTTTTCTTCTTCATATGAGATATTGCATCCTGGATATGTGAAATTATTCACCTGCTCCGAAATTTTATTGTCCAGTACAATTTTACTTCTGACAGGATCTACAC
The DNA here is from genome assembly GCA_030220185.1 of Diploptera punctata. Lineage (NCBI taxonomy): Eukaryota > Metazoa > Arthropoda > Insecta > Blattodea > Blaberidae > Diploptera > Diploptera punctata. Next base: position 79,386 of record JASPKZ010007911.1, read on the forward strand.
CTTGAAATGCCATAATTTTTGTTTTTTCTGTAGATATCTTTAATCCATATTCTTCTGTAATTTTGTTAAGTTCATACAGACCTTTCTGCAGATTATTATCTTCGGAATTTGCTATTATTATTTGGTCATCTGCAAACAATAGGGTGTTTAATTTTCTATTTTCTGATATTCTTATTCAAAATTTATATTTTTTGTTCCAGCAACATATTACTTCATTGATATAAATTGCAAAGAGTGTTGGGGATAGGGGGCAGCCTTGTCTCACACCACGATTTATAATTCCTTCTTCAGAAAATCTGTTATTTAATTTAATCTTTATGGTGTTGTCTTTGTAAATATTTTGTATGTTCTGCTGAAGTAAATTTGGTATATTTCTGTCTTCTAATATATTTAAGAGTTTTGATCTCTTGACTGTGTCGAATGCTTTTTCAAAATCTATGAAAGCAAAATGTGTTCCTAAGTTGAATTCTCTTCTTTTTTCAAGCAATAGTTTAACAGAAAATGCTGAATCAATACAAGACCGTCCTTTACTAAATTCCATAAGGAATTTTTCACTGAAACTTTTCAATTTTCCATTTAAAATGTCTGCATAAATTTTGTAGCATGTGTTTAACAAACTGATTCCCCTATAGTTGTCCATTTTTCTCTTGTCTCCTTTCTTGAACAGGGGTATAACAATGCTTGTCTTCCATTCTTGTGGTATATCTGCATTTTTGAATACATTATTAAAGAAGGACAACAGTCTTTCATGGAACTGTTTGCCTGCATATTTGTACAATTCAGAATTCAAGCCATCTGTGCCAGTTGCCTTCCCATTTTTTTTTAATTTCTTTAAACTATTGTTTAATTCTTCCAATGATATTATGGAATCTGTCTCATTATTATTTCGGAAAATTGTATCTTCATAGCTATTGTCAGTCCAAAGACTTTTATAATAATTGAAAAAATCTTCTTTTGTTACTCCGCAATTAATTTTGGTAGATTCTTTAATATCTTTATTCAAATGTTTTAATATTTTGAAGGCATTAGGTTGGAGCTTATGCAAATCTGATTCTAAATGTGTAACAAAATTTAACCATATTTTCCTATGTCCTACTTAACAATAGCTCTACAGCGTTTGAATTCTATTTTATTTTCTACTTTATTTGTGTTCAAATATTTTTTATAAGCTGCATTTTTTTCTTCAATCAACTGTTTTATTTGATCATCCCAGATTTTTAGAGTTCTATTTCTTCTTTGTTGTATATTTACTTTTCCTAAAGTTTCATTAGCTGCATTTTGAATTATCATTTTAATGTTTTTCCATTCTTCTTCAACATCATTACTTTCTGGAGTTGTAGCCATATATTGCTGAATTCTTCTCGAATATAACCATTTAATGCTGTCATCATAAAATAATTTTACCTTGTACTTTTGTTCTATGCTCTGTTGTTGTTTCTTCTTTTTTAACCATCTTGGTAGAAATCTTATTTTTGCTTCTACTAGGTAGTGATATGAACCAATATCATATCCTCTGTAGGCTCTGACATCGAGAAACAATTTAAAAATCTTATTATTTGCAATGAAATAATCAATGATTGATTTTGGGTCCTGACGATGCCAGGTATACTTATGTATGTTTCTATGATTGTAAAAGGTATTTTCGTTATTCTCAGTTCATTGTAGATAGCAAAATAATATGTTAATAAACATAGAGAACTTAATAAACAAATCACATTTGCTATCTCTGATCCGTATATTAATAATAATAGAATAAATGCGCACAAGTTTTGTCATTAATTTGATTTACATAGTTTGTTATTTGCAGAATTCTACCAGCGATATCCCTCATTTTTGAAGGTGGTTACCAATGGTTACATGGTAACGGTTGCACAGTTCACACACACAGTTGTTCTGGGGATCGTGGAAACACTTGGTCTTGCATATCTTGTGGTGATATCCATGCACTGCTATTGAGTTCACCAGGTGTCGGAGTTCTTGATTGGTGTTGGTCCAGGATCTGTTTGTCATGACCTCTGCTGTATAAAAGTCCAGCCATATCCCTCGTCTCTTCTTCTCCCTTTCCTGAAGTAGTTTATTTGAGCTGTCTGTGGATGGTAGCCTCATACGCGTCTAATACAAGTCAATTTTTTAATTTGATTATAATGTGATTAATAACACAGCTCTACAAAAAAAAAAAAATTTGTTGCCCTCGATATCTTAGCGAATTTCAATGTTCTCAAGTGCACAGTTTACGAATGTATTCATGAAAGTGCTGAATGTGCTCTAGTTTTTATGATTTTTGCATATCTTATATCTTAAACAGTAAACGGCTTGTTACTAATAAAATTGTTTCCAGTCATGATTTGATTTCTGCGCATTTCGTGTATACAAACATCACGTGATCCCCACTCTCACACTCCTCACTCCGCACATTGGCCGTGATCTCAGTTATTTGACAAAATTAAAGTAATCAACTTTTATAAGATTCATGATTTGTTCCGTTGAGGTTTATTCAAAATTAATATAAAATTATAGAATATTCACCTGAAAGGTCCGTCTCCTCAACTTAATTATCATTTAACTGTAGCGCTTTCGGGACTTGTCCCATCATCGGCAACCCCCTCTACCAGATCTTCAGTGAAACACCAGTTTTGAATCCTGCCGATGATGGGACAAGTCCCGAAAGCGCTACAGTTAAATGATAATTAAGTTGAGGAGACGGACATTTCAGGTGAATATTCTATAATTTTATATTAAAATTAAAGTACTCACGACGTGCATCTGGATATAAAACAACTTGTCAAAACGTTGGACAAGGAAGGAAATACATTTCAAATACATTTGTAGACAATTTCCTAAGCTCAGTATGTAAAAGTTAAAAGGCAGAATATTTGATGGTCCTCAAATTCGGCAATTGATGAAAGATGAAAATTTTATCAAAGTTATGACTGTTCCAGAAAGTGAAGCTTGGAAGGGTTTTGTATTGGTAGTAGAAAATTTCCTAGGTAACTATGAAGCACCAAATTATAAAGAAATTGTGCAAAACATGTTGATTATGGGGGCAAATATGAGTATAAAATTACACTTTCTCCACAGTCACGTGGATATATTTCCGGATAATTTAGGAAATTATAGCGATGGACAGGATCTAAAAGTAATGGAGGGAAGGTATCAGGGTAGATGGGACTGTCACATGATGGCAGATTACTGCTGGTCTTTAAAAAGAGATTGTCCCCTAAAAATTACAGAAGAAAATCTTGTAAAAGGCATTTCACTTAAGTATAACATGGGTTTTCAATATTTTTCTTTCTATTTATGTCAATGCATACTAACTTTTCAAAAAACAATTGACATTATAAATATATATGTTATATTTTTTCATATTTTCCGATTTTTGTAGAGTAAAATGAAAATAAAGATTTAAAAACCAGAACAAATCTTCCAAAATCATTGATAGTTTCATGAATTGTGAGCATAAATATATCCGAAATTAATCTTATATAAGGGCAACAAAACCACTGTTGACCAGTGTAATTAGAAGTGTCTTGAAATTTGCATGAAGAACGTGGGCGAAAATTTTTCTCTTCAAATATAATTTATCCTTCATTGAGAAATGTTAAATTAATAATAAAAACATCATTAGAAGCCTTACTAGCTTTATAAAGTAATGTTAAATTCCCAATATATGTCTTCTTAACTAAGAAGCCGCCATTTGTAAAGATAGAAGCAATGGCTTCAAAAGCATTTGGCGAGAGGGAATTACAACATATATAAGAGAAAAATTTGCATCTAGATCGCAACTCGCCTCGGTAGCTCAGTTGGTAGAGCATTTGGCCCGGCAAGCCAAAGGTCCCAGGTTCGAGTCTCGGTCTAGGCGAAAATTTTTCTCTTCAAATATGAAGAATGTTGTTTACTTTAGTCATTTAGGGTCGTATGTTAGAACATTACTCTCTACTCAAATTACTTCCAATCACTAGTGAGCTGATTCACCGTGAGCAATTGCTGAGAACGAATTAACGGCCGACTTATCGGTCATGCACGAGAGTCGACGTTTTCGTAATATTGGCAACGAATTACCCAGAATTCTCAGCGATAAAACCACTTCCGTTATTTTCGTCTGCTATAGAGGAATGCATTTATGCTTGCATCCCGCAAATAATACCGTATGCAAACACGTCTGCGACACGCAATATTACGCCGATTCTCCTGTTCTTTCAGTTGAATTCTTTGGTAGACTCTATCAAATTCCTCTTCTCCGTGTATACCGAAAACATGATCGAAGTCTTCAAGGTCCGACATCTTGGATAAATGTTGGATAAAGCAGCAAAGTACATCGATTACCATCGGTTCCCTTCGGGATTTTAATTTGAGTTGCTCATTTAAGCTACCTCCGCAGGTAGCTTACAAATTTAACCAATTATTATCGCATGAACAGATTTCTGAGTAAGCAAAATCGTATTAGCATACAACTTGCTCAGCAGAGAAGGCATTTTACTGTCTAATGCGTCCAAACATGCGACCCTTAGTGTTAGTTATATCCACAAAGAGAATTATGATCTTTGCATTTGATAATGTGGTATATGTTACAACTATTTTTTTTTAAATTTACATGTGTAAACCTTTAATCTTATTCACACAAACACTAATACATGACACACCCAATCCCATGGTGAATATTTAAAATCCCCCACCCGCCAGCAATTGAACCTGGGCTGGAGTGAAAGGTAAGAACTCTATCAACTACCCTACGGCGATGGACAAACTGTACATATAGTGAGTACACACCATTTTCATTAGGGTATTTGTGGCAATAGCCGTGCACTGCTAGTTTTTTAAATACTTTTTAAGATTATCACACCACAGAGATTTATGTTTTATTTGATAATGTTTTATATACATGCAGTTCTCATGGTATGATACTTTCTTGAATATGTTGTGGTTGTAACCATAGACTACTAGATTTATCACCACATGTCTTAGACTCTGGTTGGCTTGGCATTGATCTAATTCTGGTCCATATGGTGTCCGTGCTGTAGAAATCAAGAGGGATTTCTTCTTTCTTCCTTTTTCGATGCTCTTTTAAGATGGCAGTGGTATTATTTTCCGCACTTCTTTAATAAGATTATTTTCCCGTGTCTGTTCATAATGAACTCTACCACCAATTCTCTGTTTTAAAAAGTCGGTCAAGCAGGAACTTCGTAAACAAAGCAAACTCTCAACAAGTCAAATTTATGGTCCAACTTCACTGATTTAACAAATAGGTCTTCCTTTTGTTAATTAATTTGTTTATATCCAGCTATGTTGAACCTGTACCAACCAACCTCCACCAGATGACAGCAGACATTCACAATCTTATACCGACCCCTACAAAAGCAAACAAGTAAGCTGAAGCAGGGTGCATGCCTTCTAACATATCCTGAAAATATCTTGGAAGTAAAAAGAAAGGTCATTCTGAAAAGCAATAATAAGACAGGAAACAACAGTAAAGATGGACCAAAAGTAATTCAAGCAATCTCAAAATTACTAGGAGAAAACTAAAATTTGACTATGGTAATGATGTTTACCAATTCTGATAGTGATGTCAAAGTGAATAAACTGGATGAAGATACAAGTCAGTTCATTTTTTATTTACTATGACCCAAAAGTAGTTGAAAAGGGGGACTGAATCCCGTATCAATGATACCATGAAGTTTGCATTGAAGCAAGGGGAAAAAAGTTCATATATGGAAAATGTATACAAAAAACGGAAATTTTAAGTTCATTTGTAATTGAAAGCTGCAAAAATTAAGTTGAGAGGGTGTTTCCAGGAGATCTAATACAAAAAATCCAGTCTAAATCCAAAATTTCTCGATTGAGTGTTCCATCGCTGTAGTATTATCGTTTTCTCCAAAAAGTCAAAATTTTCGAAATTATAAAAACTGCATAAATTACATATACGGAGTGTATCCAGGATTTCTAATGCAAAAAATTCTGTCTAAATCCATAATTTCCTGATTTAGTATTTCAAGGCTATATTCCGGGTGTTTTCATACTAAATTACAAAATTTTTAAAATTTGCAAAACTGCAAAAATTTTGTCTAGAGGGTGTGTTCGGGATTTCTAATGCAAAAAATCTGGTATGAATCCAATTTCCGGATTGAGTATTCCAATGCTATAGTCTAGGTGTTTTCACCAAAAATTAAACATTTTCGAAATTTTTAGAACTGCATAAATTTAAGTCTAGAGGCTGTGTCCAGGATTTCTAATGCAAAAAATCCAGCTTAAATCCAAAATTTCCCAATTGAGTATACCAAAGCTACATAGACTTGGTATCTTATACAAAAATGTAAAACTTTGTAAAATTTTGACACTATAAAATTTAAGACCTGAGCTCATATCTGGTATTTCTAATTTTAAAAAATCTGGTCTAAATCCAAAATTTCCCCGTTGAGTATAACAATGCTATAGTCTTGGTGTTTTCACAAAAAAATGTCAAAATTTCGAAAACTGCAAGAATAAGTCTATAGGGTGTGTCCCAGGATTTCAAATGCAAAATCCTATATGTATCCAACATTTTCCGATTGAATATTCCAAGGCTATAGCTTGGATGTTTTCACCAAAAATGTCAACATTTTGAAAGAAGTGAAAGAGGCAGACCTAGAGAAAGTTAGATAGATGGAGTGAGGAGAAGTATGGAAGCTAGAGATTTGAGGGAAGAAGATGCTTTAGACAGAAACCTCTGGTGACAAATCAGTTTGGGTTGAAGGAGAAACACTGCACTGTGGAATATTCCTAATAAAAAATTTATTAATTGAAAACAAAATCTACACTAAATCACATAAGAAGAAAATTATTTCTGCTGCCTATTCAAACTGAAATTTCTTCTTCCTTTATTCTATTTTAGGTGTGTTATGTTATTTTTTCTCTATTTTTAACTTTCCTTCACTTTCAATCTTTCTTGTAAAGATTTGCTGGCTAGAATTTCACCATAATCAGACAATTATCAAATCTTTGAAATATCTTGATATATGTCTATACAGCATGGGAGGGAAGTATTTATGTGTGTGTGTGTACATATATATGGTATGAAAAGAAAAATGAATGCTTGAGTCGGGATTTGAACCCGAGTCTCTAAACTCTGTACATTTAGGGTCGAATCTTTGAATGCATTAGACCGTAAAAGGCATTCTCGGTTGAGAAAGTTTTATCCTAATACGATTTTACTTACTCAGAAATCTATTCATGCGATAATAATTGTTGAAATTCGTAAGCTACCTGACGAGGTAACTTAAGATCATAGCTTAAGATAGAAACTTATCGTGAGAATCCTGATGGTAACCGATGTAGTTTGAAACCTTGCCGCTTTATCCAAGATGTCGGACCTTGAAGACTTCGATCATGTTTTCGGTATACGCGGAGAAGAGGAACTTGATAGAGTCTACCAAAGAATTTTCAACTGGAAGAACAGGAGAATCGGCATAATATTGCACGATGCAGACATCATTGTATACGGTATTATTTACGGGACGCAAGCGTAAATGCATTCCTCTATAGCAGACGAAAATAAAGGAAGTGGTTTTATCGCTGAGAATTCTGGGTAATTTCTTGCCAATATTACAAAAACGACTTTCATGCATGACCAGTTAGTGGGTCGCTAATTCGATCTTTTCACTTGCTCACGGTGAGTCAGCTCACCAGTGATTGAAAGTAATTTGAGTAGAGACTAATGTATTTGCATGTGACTCTTAGTGCTCTAACCAACTGAGCTACTCAAGTATTCCAACACAAACATACATTTTTCTTATATATGTAGTATTCTCAATTCACACAAGAGGTAGCGGGAAGTCGTCCCAACTGACATCTAGTGGCCAACATAACTGTTAAGCAAAGTTTATATATATCTTTTTAATTCAATAATAATCATTTTAACTTTTTGACCATCAAATAAACTAATTCAGTTCTTTACACCTCACCCCATATTTTCCTTTCTTATTTGGACATGTTTCAAGAAAATTTCCTCCATTCTTACCCAAAAACCAACTGTTGTGCAAAATGTGAGGTGAGATGGTAAAAACCGATTCAATTCCACTGATAAAAAAACTGTACAACTCTAGCAAACCGAGAGTAGCTTTGTAGATTAATTAGTACAACACTGAGGTTGTTAGAAGGGATGAGTTTCACTTCATTCATAGGATACTGAGATATTAACAAGGAGTTAGTTCTCAACTCAGGATCAGGAATTACATGTGCATTATTTTCATTTTATCCACCAGCAGGATACCACACAGCAAATTTTGATGCTGAAGTAATGGCTATTCATATTTCACTCCAACAATTACTATACAGAGTAAATAAATTTCAAAATGCTGTCATACTCTCTGATTCTAAGGCGGCAATATATGCAATATATTCACACAAAATGAAGTCAATACAAATTAAAGAGTGCTACAAAATGATTCAACAACTCCAAAAACTACAGAGAAGAATTCAATTGCAATGGATACCTGCACATTGTGGAATTGCTGGAAATGACACTGCTGATTTTCTTGCCAAAAAAGGCTCCAATTTAATTCAGAATGCTACTAAAAGCTTACCTTTCACATCCATAAAAAGAATAATTAAAAACAAATATAAAATCAAACAAAACCAAGACCTATGTAATAAAGCCAAAGACAAAAAATGGAATATTTTAGTAAAGAAGCCAGATATTATTCCAGAAATTGCACGTAAAACTACAGTAGCAAAATTTAGACTGCTTACAGAACATGACTATTTAGCCAAACATTTATATAAAACAGGAATCTACACAAATCCAAATTGTCCTCTATGCAACAAAGACGAAGAAACGAATGAAGAACACCTACAAACCTGTGAAGTATTACCTGTTGGATCCACCATAGAGAAATATTGGAGAGCAAGAACGCTAATTGGCTTCGGTGCCAAGGCCCAGCATTTGAAAACAACAACAACAGTTCTAGTAGAATTTATTACACAACATAACTTCTAATTTCTTTCTACAATATTCATCATCATCATCCTCTTATTGTGTCCTCCTTTTGGAAGGTCGATTCCAAATATGCTTCCAACGATCTCTATCTTCCCATGCTATCCTTCTTTTTAGCTCTTCCCAGTTCTTCTTGTAAACTTTTCTTCACTTGGTTAATTCATCTTTCTTGTGGTTGTTTTCCTTGTATCTTGAGATTTAACAGTCTTTCCTTTTCCATTCTTTTTTAAATTTCCAAACAATTTTAGTCTATTTTTTTCAATGTCTACATTCTTACAAATTTCAAATTCAAGCCTACAGTATCTTCAATATTGTATACAGATTTGTTAATATATAATACTTGCTCAGGTAGCTCAAATGGTAGAGCACTTGGCCAAGAGAACCAAGGGTCCCGGGTTCAAGTCCCAGTCTGAGCGTATAATTTTTCTCTTCAAATATTATATAATACCATATTTTTAAAAAAATTGTCATTTGATCAGAATGACACTGTAAACTGGTAGTGGTAACAGTATTATAGTTGCCTTTTTAGAAATTAGTACTATGACGTATTTAAGTAAAATTGTATCACTGCACCTCATATTCATCTGTCCCATAAACTAACAAATCTCTTTATATAGACCAAATAAATGTTCATAAGTAATGTCACGAGTGATTTCCAAATTATCGATAAATTCACAACTCACGAGGTGAATCGTGAATTTATCTAGATAGTTTGGAAATCAAGAGTGGCATTTGTTAGGACTATTTAACGAATAAAATTAAGCTGTTTACTCACAAATCATTATTTAAATATAGTTATTTTAAAATATATATATATATATTTAATGTAAACGGCGATGTTTGAAAACAAATGAGAAATGATTGGTATGCTTCATTTGCTTCCTTTGTTCATCACTGCAACCTGATCATATTATTTATTGCCAAAGGAACGCAATAATGTAAGAATGCTCTCTAGTGGAGAAAAAATGAAACACATCAAACTGTATATTAATTCATTTGTGATGTCGTATGATGTAAATATGACAATTATATTTTTCTGGATTGTTACCTGGGAAAAATACATTTAAGAAAGTGCAAACAGTGGTTTCTTTTTCTGGTGGTATAATCAATTGCTACAAATGTTTTTATATTAACTCCCGCATGCGGCATGTGTTGACATTCATGCACTATGTATACCATCTGGTAGCCGTATTTCTCACGGGCTCAGTCACTGCAAAATAATGGTCAAACTTGTTCAGAATATTAAAAAGGAGGAGCTTTCTTTAATATGGTAATTATAACACTGATAAATATTTCGTGAAACACGACTCTGATTGGTTGTAAAAAAAAAATCATTGTAACGTGATTAATCATTGGGGCATGAGTTAAATAGTCATAAGTAATGCCACGAGTGATTTCCAAATTATCAATAAATTCATGACTCACGAAGTGAGGAGTGAATTAATCTAGATAATTTGGAAATCAAGAGTGGCATTTGTTACTTACTTACTTACTCACTGGCACTATCGAACCCGTAGGTTCATGGCCGCGCGGACATACGCTCTCCATACATCCCTATCCTGAGCTAATACTTTCCAATCATTCCCTGTATAATTTACTTCCCTCAAATCATAGTTAATGTTATTCTCCCACCTCATTCTTGGTCTACCAACTGGGCGTTTTCCCTCTGGCTTTCCTACAAGAAGCTTCCATGCAAGTCTTTCATTCCCCATATGTGCAACACGTCCTGCCCATCGCAGTCTACGAGACTTAACTGTTCTTATTATATCTGGCTTCCTATAAAGACCATGTAGTTCATTGTTATGTAGTCTTCTCCATTCACCTGTCTGTTCATCTCTCTTTAGTCCAAAAATTTTCCTAAGTACTTTATTCTCAAATACTTGTAATCTCCTTTCCTCCCTTAAAGTAAGAGTCCATGTTTCGCATCCATATAATATAACTGGTAGAATAATAGTTCTATATATTTTCAGTTTAACGTTTTTTGAAAGGAGTTGGGATAACAAGAGTCTCTGCAATGCATAATAGCACGCATTTCCAGAATTGAGCCTATGTTTAATTTCTTTGTGCATCTCATTCCTATTTGTGATTATTGTTCCTAGGTATTTGAATTCAGCCACTTCCTCAAAATTTCCCTCATTTGTCATTAGCTGTCCATTTCCATTATATAATGAATTTTCTACATGTGACCATATATTTAGTTTTATTGATATTTACTTCCAGTCCTAATTTCTTAGTGTTACTCAATAGTGTGTGTGTGTTGTCCTTTAGTATCTCCTCGCTATCGGCCAGTAGTACTACATCATCAGCATAAACTAACATCTTATTAATACCATTGAGTTGTAAGCCTTCCTCATTCTCTAAAGATTTAATGGCATACTCTAGTACAAAATTAAATAGTAGAGGAGATAGTGCATCTCCTTGCTTCAACCCATTCTGGATTTCAAAAGTGTCCGAAAACTGTTTGCCTACACGCACCTTACTCTTTGTGCCATTTAGACACATTTGTATAAGTCTAACTAACTTTTTAGGAATTCCAAACTCCAGCAGGATACTATATAACTTCTCCCTCTTAATTGAATCATATGCTTTTTTGAAGTCTACATATAGTTGATGTACAGTACCATTATATTCCCATTTGTTAGGACTATTTAATAAATAAAATTAAGCTGTTTACACACAAATCATTATTTAAATATAGTTATTTTAAAATATTTATTTATTTAATGTAAACGGCGATGTTTGAAAACAAATGAGAAATGTGAGGTTATGTTCATTCACTGCTGCTTGATCATGTTATTTATTGCCAAATAAGATCGCAATATTGTAAGAGTGCACCCAAGTGGAGAAATAATGAAACACATCAAACTGTATATCATAATCAACATTACGGGTTATTCATTTATTTTTTTAGTAAACAACTCAGTAAAATCAAGGAATCTTTTCATTATTTACTATATTCAATATATTTGTTGGAGAAAAATAATGCTTTGACCTGTTCAGAACATTAAAAAGGAGGAGCTTTCTTTATCACAAAAGCAGGAGCTGATAAAGAGAAATTGATAAAGAGTGAGGTGAAACACGACTGTCATTGGTTGTAAACCAAAATTCGTTGAAATGTGATTGGTCATTGTGTAGCATTTGTGGCATGAGTTACATAGTCATTGAAATTTAGGGTCGCATGCAAATACATTAGTCTCTACTCAAATTACTTCCAATCACTGGTGAGCTGAGATCAAATTAACGGCCGCCTTACCGGTCATGCATGAATGTTGACGTTTTCGTAATATTGGCAATGAATTACCCAGAATTCTCAGCGATAAAACCACTTCCGTTATTTTCGTCTGCTATACAGGAATGCATTTATGCTTGCATCCTGCAAATAATACCGTATACAAACATGTCTGCGACGCGCAATATTACGCCGATTCTCCTGTTCTTCCAGTTGAATTCTTTGGTAGACTCTATCAAATTCCTCTTCTCCGCGTATACCGAAAACATGATCGAAGTCTTCAAGGTCCGACATCTTGGATAAGTTTCAAACTACATCGGTTCCCTTCGGGATTTTCACATAAGTTTATATCTTGAGCTACGATCTTAAGGTACCTTGTCAAATAGCTTACAATTATTACCGCGTGAATAGATTTCTGAGTAAGAAAAATGTGTTTGGATAAAACTTTATCAGCAGAGAACGCCTTTTACTGTCTAATGCGTTCAAACATTCGACCCTTAATATTGAGTTGACCATTTTGAATCTATGTTTTCCTTTTCAGACTTGAGTCATCTTACAATTTATTTTTTAGGAATTAACATTATGATGTATTATATATATTTGTAGGCTTTCACGGCCGGCGTCTTGATCCATATTTGGTTCGTCTTCCGGGCTTATAGGCCGTGGTCTGGTTGTCTTCTTACTCGACGTTTCGTCTACTGCTGCGGTAGACATCATCAGGAGATACTGCGTGCTTTCTGTGAACTCCTCAACAGTCGGCTGCAGACTGGCTGGTCGTTGGAAACTGTCTCTCTGTTTATAGCTAAACCCCGGGTGGAGGGGAGGTTTTCTGCGCGCACCGAGTTTTGCGCTGTATTGCTGTTTGCAGAAGTCATAGGCTTCGTTGTCGTGTTATGCAGTGCTGGGATCCAAATTTTGTTTATCTTCAAGGTTTCTTCTTTTTTGTTGAAGGAATTTTTATGTTTATATATTTCTATGGCTTCTCTGTATAGTCTGGTGTAGTAATGTGATGTTTGTGATAATACCTGGGTATCTTCAAATCTTATAATATGTTGTTGGTTGTTCATCAAGTGTTCCGCTACGGCCGATTTTTCATTTTGTTTTAACCTGCAGTGTCTCATGTGTTCTTGTAATCGTGTGTTGATCATTCTTTTTGTTGTACCGATGTACACCTCTCCACAACTGCACGGGATACGATATATACCGGCATGACTCAAAGGATCTCTAGTGTCTTTGGCTGGGCGCAGTATATTGCTGATTTTTTGTGTTGGTTTGTAAGTTGTTGCTATGTTGTACTTCTTTAATATTCGTCCAATTTTCTCTGTTGTTGTTTTGATATAAGGTAGGTAAACCTTACCATTTATCTCTTCCTTGTTTTCGTTTTCGGGCCTATATTTTTTGGGATTTATGACTCGACGAAAATCTGTTTTGCTGTATCCATTGGTAAGAAAAGCTGCATGGAGATGATTGATTTCTTCTTGCAGATACTGTGGTTCCGAAATCCTTTTGGCTCGTTCAAACCAACACAAAAAATCAGCAATATACTGCGCCCAGCCAAAGACACTAGAGATCCTTTGAGTCATGCCGGTATATATCGTATCCCGTGCAGTTGTGGAGAGGTGTACATCGGTACAACAAAAAGAATGATCAACACACGATTACAAGAACACATGAGACACTGCAGGTTAAAACAAAATGAAAAATCGGCCGTAGCGGAACACTTGATGAACAACCAACAACATATTATAAGATTTGAAGATACCCAGGTATTATCACAAACATCACATTACTACACCAGACTATACAGAGAAGCCATAGAAATATATAAACATAAAAATTCCTTCAACAAAAAAGAAGAAACCTTGAAGATAAACAAAATTTGGATCCCAGCACTGCATAACACGACAACGAAGCCTATGACTTCTGCAAACAGCAATACAGCACAAAACTCGGTGCTCGCAGAAAACCTCCCCTCCACCCGGGGTTTAGCTATAAACAGAGAGACAGTTTCCAACGACCAGCCAGTCTGCAGCCGACTGTTGAGGAGTTCACAGAAAGCACGCAGTATCTCCTGATGATGTCTACCGCAGCAGTAGACGAAACGTCGAGTAAGAAGACAACCAGACCACGGCCTATAAGCCCGGAAGACGAACCAAATATGGATTATGATGTATTATTTAATTAAATAAAATTGTATTACCTCACCTCATATTCTTATATGATACAATTTTAATGATTCAATTCTTTACCTCATACTTTATGCTTTTGGGGGTGCAGTTTTCAAGAGGTGTCTCTCTTAACTGCAGTTCCCATGTTAAAAAATATGAAGTATGATTCATTAATTTAAGAGCCTCATAATGTTGTTTACCATAATTAACTTATGAACGATAGAATTTTACTTAAATAAAGTACTTTAGTTATTAATATTATAATACTATAGTTCATCAAAACTACTACAATAAAAATGTGAAAACCTTTACATAAAGGAAAACTGTCAATAAATATCATAATTGAATAGTTACCTCAAAAATAGATTTAGCCAATAAATTGCTACTCATGATTTCATTAACTTCTTCTGACATTTTGTTACATATAGATCAGTATTCACATGGATGCCAACTTTTAAAAATAAATAAATCAGGTCTGGAAGAGAGCAGGGATAGTTTTACATGCACCACGACGTGATATTCTCTGGATAGATCACTAATCCACTGAAAACTCAACTTTTGGGTTTTTGTGAGTAGATCTCTTTTCGGGGCAACTATTCAATTATTAAATGATCCTTCATGTCCCTTCATAGACAGGTTTCATTGTACAGCCTTTGAAATAATTGATGGTGCACAGATAATTTTCAAGTCCCAGAACAAAACCACTACAGGGGATCAGAGGTCAGCTACTTGGTTCACAAGTCTTTGAGAAAGTAAAATCCGTTCTATTTTGTTGTGCGTTGTGCAATGGAAAATAATTTTGTGTAAATAAGTGATGCGGTAAATGCTGTAATTAAAAGAAAACAAACAATATTAATTGAAATGAGGACGAGATAGAGAAAAAAACAAAGCATGACAGAGGGATCAAACATGCGATCTCATACATGGGAAGCTCCCTCCAATAAACCACAACCATCGCTGCTAGAAACTGTCTTTTTAAGCAATGAAATACTTAGAGGACTTACTTGTACATTGAAATTAGATAAATGAATTTAAATTAATCAGATGCATTTTGAATTCGTAGTAGAAATAATCTTGCTATGCCTTGTGTTTTCTAAACAAAGTAATGTTATGTTAAACCATTATTCATTTTCTATATATGTGCTGTTTCCTTTAATTAATTAACTTCCCTATACATACAAATTTATTTATTTAACAAAGCCTGGTAGCATGTAGGCATTATGAAAAATTAAAAAAGAGAATTTCCTGACCAGGATCAAACCTGGGCCTGCGCCATTGCAAGAGAGCATCTTACCGACTGCTCTACTGAAGCCAACGATATGAATGCTGCATGAAGAAAGACTTACGCCACCCGATTTGAGCTCAAAGGAAACAGCACACATAATAACTTACTAGTCTTCAAAACTTTAACTTTGTATAATCAATACTTTCACTTCATTTTTTCAAAGACCGTACATTAAACAGTTTAATGTAATCATATGGTATGGAATTTGACTGGCTGTTAAAAGCTAAGTTCCTTATATGCTAGTTTAATGGAGCCATATACACATATATTACCCATCCAAGTGTTTTGTGCAGGCGGAAAATATGTTAACTAACAAACTGTCTTTCTCTTTCTATTCCTTACTATGTTGCCACTTCCTGTCCTTTGTATTATGTTGTTTGATTGGCAGGTAGAGAGCTGACAAATACTATGTATTTTAATGATCCTTCGTTCTGTGCGGTCAGTGGCAGAATGACTAACTTGAGAACCCTGTTACTTTTGGGGTTACGTCTAGGAATGTACTGTCCCTTCCTTGACCTTCTCATTACATGTTGCCACTTATGATTTATTGTGAAGCTGGTAACAGAGAGGCGACAAATACTGTGATTTTAAATAATCCGACCGCTTGAGCGTTCCGTGGTTAAATGACTAATTTGACAACCATGTTAAGATCTTTCACACATGCTTAGAGATTCTCCCCCCACATTTGAAGTTGAACCATTTCAATATGTGATCGGATGTACAGTTTTCTCCTACATCCCTTCCACAGATTCAGTAGATCGGCGACACTAGCGCTAAAACTCTTCGCCTCCGCCCGTGAACAGTTAACTTGGATGTGTAATAGACAGTTTTAACATGTATATATTCTCTATTGTTCTCTGAATGATCAGAATTTAAGACAAATTTACTATCCAGGAGATTGAGAGACACACTCTATGGCTAAATGGCCTGTTCCATCAATATTATTAAAACAAATGGCTTGACTTTTGTTAAACTGACTACATTCAAACATCTGCCTCAAGCATTTCATAAGAATGTATTTTTTTTAATTCTACAGCCTATATCTAAAATAAATGTGCTCAGCAAAGAATGTGACAAGTGACAAGCATAAACCCATGAATAATAAGAAGTAAGCTCCTTCAAGATGTTCAAGTTGTAATTTGGTGGGTCCTAGATCCAGTGGAGTACGACTTTGGATGACAGAGAGCTGCTGTCTTTCATTCAGGAATTCTCTTACCACTTGACCTTCCCAATGCAAGGTCACTCCTGCCTCCTTCAAATAGTTCACCATTTTGTTGAATTTTTCTATGTGAGGAGCACCTGAAACACAAGTTAACTCTCAATTATGTTAACTTTTACTCAAACAAGTGTCCAATTCATTTAGTTATTTTCAAATTGGCTACCTCGCTCCATGAATTTACAAATTATATCTTCCGGGATTTGTCCAAAAGTTGAGGAGGAGCTGAAAACTCCCTTCATTCAGATTTTCAAGACAGGAAACTATCTTGATTTTGAACCATGCACTATATATAGGAAATGTAGTACAAATTTCCACATCAAAAACAGTAATATTTCAAATTAAAATATATATGTAGTCAATATGCCCATTTCACCAATTAATGTTTTAAAATGGTCAACAAGTTTCTACAGCCAAGCTGTCATTCTCAAGACCAGATATTGACTGTCAATATCTGGTCTTGAGAATGACAGCTTGGCTGTAGAAACTTGTTGACCATTTTAAAACATTAATTGGTGAAATGGGCATATTGACTACATATATATTTTAATATTATATCACCAAGAAGATCACTTGTGTATTAAAAAAAAAAAAAAAAAGTAATATTTCAGATTTACTTCCCATTTAAACTTGTAAGTCTTAATCTTCAAAAGCTAACAAAAACAACTCACCCTAACCTTATGTTTGTCCCTTTCATCTAGTATAGGTTATTAGTTAGGTCATATTTTGGTTACATTTTAATGTTGCTTTAACCCATTCACCTCAGAAGACGAGGTAGACTCGCCGGCAGTTAAATGGCCTTCAACTCAGAAGACGAGGTACACTCGCTTAACTCTGCTGTTATATATTTTGCAATATTTTGTACATCCCTTAGCAGGATAATCTTTTGTTAACATTTATGAACAGTAGAGGATCGTATTTTTGCCTTCAATCTTATTGTGATCTCGGGTACCATTATCTTTTGTTTGTTTTGAAGTCTGAAAATAGAAAATATAATTTTCAGTAACTTAAATCCGGTTTCTGGGGAAATGCATTCAACATTTAAACTTGAAGCGAATGGGTTAACTTAAACATTATTTTTGATTAGTCAGTTGTTTAATATTTCTTTATTTAATGTTTTTTTTTTAATTTTATAGATCACTAACTTTTATGAAGAACAAATACAAACTGTCAGGATCTGATCGCTATATACAGGGTGTAACAGAACCTCACCAACAAAATGATAGGGATGATAGGCCATGCAGAGAGAATCATTTTTTGTGAAGCAACATATAGTCCTAAAAATGTTGTTTATGAGTTATGTGCATGTATCAAGCTGTATGTGTCTCGCACTGGAACCAACCCATTCATTGTTTGTCTGTGCCATCAGCCCTCACTGTGTCGCAGCAATATGTGCCTGTAGGTTTGGTTTGTTGTTTTTTGAGAATTTAATCAATATGCAGTACGAGTTGTTTGAACTCAGAGACATGATTATGTGTTACGGTGAGGCAAGAGCATGTATGAGCAGCGGTATCCCAACACGGGACATCCACACCACTACATTTGCTGAAATTCACCGACGTCTTGGAGAAACAGGGAATCTTCGTCCTCAGGCCGCTGGCGGCGGGAGGGATGATGTGAGGACACCAGATTTTGAGGAGCTGTAGTCAAGCGAGTTACTGTCAAACCTTCAACCAGCATGCGTGCTGTGAACGTAAGTCACCAGTCCATTGAGAGAGTACAACCTACAAGCATACCACCTTCAGAAGGTGCAGGCAATAGGAACACAACATTTTGTACCTTGTATAAATTTTATGCAGTGGTTTCTACATCAGACTGCTCACGATGCTGCCTTTCCTACACAAATGTTCTCAAATGAGGCCTATTTTATGCATGATGGATACTACAATAGTAGGTGTAATCACATCTGGGATTACACTAACCCACATGCAATTGCTGTTCGCAATCACCAGCAGTGGTTTTCCGTCAACATTTGGGTTGGAATTGTCGGTACTCATCTGTTTGGACCTGTAATTCTGCCAGCAAGGTTAACTGGGACAGCTTATCTACAGTTCCTGCAGACCACCCTTCCTGACCTGTTAGACAGTGTACCACTTGCTGTGCGCCGCAAGCTCAGGTTCCAGTACGATGGAGCCCCAGCACACTTCAGTGTCGACTCACGAGCACAACTTACCATCGATTATGGGGACTGGTGGATTGGACAAGGAGGACCTGTTGCATGGCCAGTGTGTTTGCCTGATTTAATGCCACTTGATTTTTTTTCTTTGGGGGCATGTCAAGAGTATGGTCTACGTAACTCCATTGGCAACCAGAGCACTACTGATTGACAGACTAAATGCTGCATTTGACAACGTCAAACAGAATCCTGCCTTGCTGGCTAATCGTTGTTGCAACGATATCAAACATGCAATGAGGCACAGGGTCAACTGTATGAACACTTATTATAAAAACATGTCTTTTTCAATAAAATTATGTGTGTACAATTGTTTGTATTCAATTCCGACCCTTACGGGTGAACACCTTCACCTATGCATAACTCATAAATGATGTGTTTATTCCTTCACAAAAAATTATCCTCTCTGCATGGCCTATCATCCCTACCATTTTGTCAGTGAGGTCCTGTTACACCCTGTAGATAACATGACAAGGAAAGAAAGAGTGATACAAGTACAAGGAACATGAAGAAAATTGCAAAAGAAAAAGAAAAAAGCAAATGATGTATAAGTTTGTTACCAAAAGCTAACTAAAAATTACCAGTAACAGACCACAAGCAATGATGAGCATAACAAGTGATATCATAGAATCAGTCACAGATTTCTACAAGATTTTATACTGCAGTACAACATACTTTCCCAACACCAACCAATAATTTCATACGTCTGAAGAAAGCTTTACTGAGGGAAGCAGTGGATGTTGGGATCAAAAATCAGACAGAGGAATGCAGATATATTTGAAAAGAAAAATATACGCCTAGACTGGGGTTTGAACCCAGGACCTTTGACTTTCTATGTCAATGCTCTTCCATCTGAAATTCCCAATAAAAAGTCTTCTTAACAAAGAAGCCGCTATTTGCAAAAATCGTAGCAACGGCTCGTAGCATTTGGGGTTAGGGAATTAACTATGTGTAAGAGAAAAATACGTGTTTAGATTGGAGGCCTAGGTGGCTCAGATGGAAGAGCATTGACATAGAAAGTCAAAGGTCCTGGGTTCAAACCCCAGTCTAGGAGTATATTTTTCTTTTCAAATATAATTTGTCCATCATTAAGGTGTTTAAAAACGAATAATATTAACAATGCAGATATGTTTGTGAAGGAAGCAGGTAAATAGTGATTGAAGAGCGAGAGATGGGAAAGAGAGCAGAGAACTTGCAAAGCATCTGACAAAGATTATGGACTAATTCAGGCCAAGCAAATGAACTTGTAATGGAATGTAAGTGAATAAGCGTGATTAGTTAAAGACACTAAGAAACTAAATCTTTTTCTTTAAAATTGTAGACTTTCACGACAGGTATTTTGATTCATGTATTTTATGTCTTTCAGGCTAAATGGCCGTGGTCTGGTTTTATTAACACTCAACGTTTCGTCTACTACATTTGTGTACCTGCATGAATCAAAAGCATACAGTATTTGTGGATGAGTGCACTAGCATGCGTGAGTGTGTCTGTGTATAATCTTTTATACACCGTACCCATATGATAGAATTATATCTTACTAGTATGGAAAATTATTATTAAAAAGTAGAATATGTAGAAAATAATAATAATAATAATAATAATAATAATAATAATAATAATAATAATAATAATAATAATAATAATAGCTTTATTTTAGCTGGCAGAGTTAAGGCCTTAAGGCCTTGTCTACCACTCAACCAGGTTAAAAAAAAAAAACAAAAAAAAAGTCTTAAATCTAAATTACAATAAACATATACGATTACATGTTATATATATATATATATATAAACGATTACAAGTTATGAATACAATACAATTAATATTTATAATGTAATTTGATTTACTCTAAATTTAACGAATTAAATATATAATATGTACAAGATATATAAAAAAAACGAGGAAAAGATTAATTGACATAGTATAAAATTAAATAAATAGAGAAAAATTAATTATTAGACAACAGGTAACTGTATAAGCGTGACTTAAAGGTGCCAAGTGTGCGGCAACCCCTGATATCTTGAGGAAGGAGATTCCAGGAGCGGGCAGAGGCTACTGTGAAGGAAGTAGAATAGGAGGAAGTGCTATGAAGAGGGATTGTTAGCAGACTGCTATCTTGTGACCTAGTGTCAATATTGTGGTAAGAGGATAACTTCTCAAATCTGGACGCCAGGTAAGTAGGAATGTAGGAATTCAGAAGCTTGAAAAGTAGTGAAAGAGAGTGCAATTTACGTCTGTCAGTAAGACGGAGCCAAGAGAGGTTATTAAAGTGTTCGGAAATATGGTCATAACGGCGGATATTGAAAATGAATCGAACGCAAGCATTATGAACATGCTGCAGTCTCTGCGACAAGTCATAGTTTAGATCATTATATATAACGTCACAATAATCGAAGTGTGGTAACACAAGATTCTGCACAAGGATTTGTTTTAACGAAACTAGGAGAAAATTCTTTAAATGTCTAAGATAATGGAAGATGCAGAAAGTCTTTTTACATATTATGTGTTTCACTTGTGTTTGCCAGGTTAAATTTGCGTCTAGATGTAGTCCAAGATCAATTACTGAAGAAGAATTAGGGATAATTGTATTATTTACAGTAATGTTTGGAAGTGTAGATATGTCAAAGGTTGTAAGCAGTCTTTGTTGTCCCATTAGAATTACTTGTGACTTGTTAGGATTTAGATTTAGACCGATACTTGAAGACCAGTTAAAGATGGATGTGAGATCGTCATTCATTTTCGTCAAGCTGTTATATAGAGAATGAGGAGGCGAATGTAGGTAAATTTGGAGATCATGAGCATTGTGGTGATAACGGCAGTGCTTTAGTACAGTTGGTAAGTCATTTATGTAGATTGAGAAAAGAAGAGGTCCGAGAACACTGCCCTGGGGCCAAGACGAAGATTTAGCATTTAGTGAAACAAATTGTTGACACCTGTGTAGGTATGAGTCAAAGCAGGATACAGTGCTGTCAGGTAAGTGTAGGTGCTTGAGCTTTATCAAAAGTAAGTCGTGGTCTACTGTGTTAAAAGCTTTTCTGAAGTCAAGTAAGGTTAAAGGAGTCAATTCACGCCTGTCCATGGCTTCACAAATATCTTCAGTAAATTTTAACAAAGCTGTGGTTGTGCTGTGACCAGATCTAAAGCCGGATTGATAAGGATCAAGGAGGTGATTTGCTTAGAGATATTCAGTCATTTGCTTACGTACAATATGTTCCAGGGCTTTAGATAATGTCGGAAGGCTGCTAATCGTTCAGAAGTCATTACAGTTAGAATGGAAGATGATAATGATTTAACTTAGTCATGCAGTAAAAGAGACAAAAATATTGTTATACCTTTTCTCACCATGAACACACAATGTCCCCAGAAGATATCATCTTTCATGAGCCTCAGATATTCCATTGAATATTCTGTGATGTAAGGAGGGAGAGCAAAATGACCTGTTCGAAATTAACAAAATATATTAGTACAACATAACCTTGATAACAAACTTATTCATTGAAAAAACTATTTTCAATTAGTAAACATCTTAATGAAACATAATGTCACTTTTTATACAAATTTAATAATTACTTAATTATTCATTTGTAATAAAATGGGTTAGGATATTGCATTAACAGTAGTAGTACCAATCAACCAACCATAAATTGCTCAGAGTTAATTTACACATTGAAGAGTCATTTAAACAAATAGAAAAATGAGCAGCTCCTCTCCTTTCTCCCACAATACATAGCAGTTGGAGAGAATAAAACAAATTTTTATGCTGAAGTAAAAGCCATAGAAACAGCCCTGCAGATACTTATATATATACATATACAGTGAAGACCGAGTTCTCGCGACATCTAGCAATAATGGAGAATATAATACATATATAAGAAAAATAAGTGTTTGAATTGGATTCGCCTGATGGTGTAATGGATAACACGCTGAGGTACAGACTCAGAGTTCCGGGTTCGAATCCCATCCAGCCATTTATTTTTCTTATCATGCCATATATATATATATATATATATATATATATATATATACCATAGGTATTCAAAAAGCAGTGCTGTTGATATATACTAAAGCAGCAATAGCTCTAAATAAGCAATCCACTTCTGAATTAATTATGGAAATGAAGTAATTAATTAAACAGCTAACAAAATAATAATATGTGGGAAGATTTGGAAATGAGGAACCTGATATCCTGAACAAAAATACAACCAGATAAATCTTCAATGAATTTTGAAACTGCAAAGAAATAAAATTGACACATTTTAAAAAATGGAAATCAAAAGTTTGCAATCATCATCTTCAATATAACAGAATATAAAATAAAAAAACAGAACATAAAATAACAGAATATAAAACAGAATATAAAATTATAAAAAAATTAAGGAATCTACAGTTATTTTTTATGTTTTTATTTAAGTTTGTCACTTATATTAAAGGATAAATTAATATTTTAAGAGAGTCCACCGCTGTGGTCTCGAGGCAGCATGCAGCAGGCCTGGGTTCGATCCCTGGTTGGGACAAGTTTCCTGGGTGAGGTGTCTTTCGGGGTTTTTCCTCACCTGTAAGATAAATGTCAGAAAACTTTAAGGCCCAAACAGTCCCCGAACACCATCTGGCCATCGTTATCATCAATATCATATTCGCCTAATTAGCTTATGTTTAGTTTAAGGTCTCTCCTGGCGCATCATTACCATCATCATCAACTCTCATATCATCAGGGCAGCATAAACCTGCCTTCCAGGCGCCCCAACCTCAGAAGTGGGTTACAAGTACGCCATGCCAGGAGAGAACACCAGAAATGTGAAAAAAACAAGGTGGGGCATTTTCGAAAATATATATATATATATATATATTATATTATTTTTGGTCGGGACATCTTACCTCAATATTAATGTTGATTTGTTCTTGGACATGTTTCAAAACAATTACTGTTTTATCGTCAGCTTTCCCAGACTGGTTTTATTTATGTTGCACCACCTGGATGTCAATGTCAGCTCCATCCTGTGGTTGGCCAAAGAACCTCCAAACAAGGTCACCCTCCATCGGAATATCAAAATTCATAACTCTGTTTCTGTTCTTCTGAATATAAATTTTTTCCCAAATAGTCAGCTCTTTTGTATTTTCTAACTGTTTTAATAATTTAGTGTCTGAATTTATATTATGTTTTTCAGACCAAACATGAGCAGCAACAGCAGATTTTTCAATTTCTCCATTTTTAATATTTCTTATGTGTTCTTTGGTTCTAATTTTTAGGTTTCTTTTTGTTTTCCCTATATATATACAAAAAGAAACCTAAAAATTAGAACCAAAGAACACATAAGAAATATTAAAAATGGAGAAATTGAAAAATCTGCTGTTGCTGCTCATGTTTGGTCTGAAAAACATAATATAAATTCAGACGCTAAATTATTAAAACAGTTAGAAAATACAAAAGAGCTGACTATTTGGGAAAAAATTTATATTCAGAAGAACAGAAACAGAGTTATGAATTTTGATATTCCGATGGAGGGTGACCTTGTTTGGAGGTTCTTTGGCCAACCACAGGATGGAGCTGACATTGACATCCAGGTGATGCAACATAATGCAACATAAATAAAACCAGTCTGGGAAAGCTGACGATAAAACAGAATTGTTTTGAAACATGTCCAAGAACAAATCAACATTAATATTGAGGTAAGATGTCCAGACCAAAAATAATATAATTAAAATAACCTCAAAATATAACTTCCTAAAATTAAATATATATATATATATATATTTTAAGAGAAAAATGTTTAGTATTGTATGTTTAAAAATGTTTAGTATGTCCACTGCATAAAGTGAACATATTTAAATTTTCAAGATGTATCTTCTGAACAAAGACTTTATAGTGAATTTTGATTGCCTGAATCCTCCAAGATGCTTAACTGTGATGAAGATTCAAAGAATATAATTCAATTATATTGGGAAGCCAAAAAACTAAAGAGTTAAACCAAACAATTTGCAATTAGAAACAATAACAATATTACATTGATAAGGATGAGGAAACAAGGATTTTCTCAGTCAACAGCACAATGATGAGATCTGATGAAGTCCTACTCTTTGACTAGTCATACTTAAATTTAATACAAAAGTAAAGTAGTCCCGCTACAGGCCTCAGGAGGCCCTTGGGGTAGTAGGAGGTTAAGGCTCCCTCTTTTTCTAGATAATCGGCACTAGATGTCAGCCGGGTTGTCAGCCCTGCGTGACGGCCGCCTTTACCCCCAGAACAAGCGTCTGGTACTCATTTCCGTTAGAGGCTGAGTCGACCCCAGGGCCACAGTGCCGCCGGAAGGTTTGGGTCAGTTTAAAAATCCTGACCCCACCGGGACTTGAACCTTCGACATTCTGGCTTGTAGCGCAGTACCTTAACCACTATGCTACGGCGTGCCCCAAATTTAATACAATTTTCTATTAATTATGCCTTTATAGTGTTTACAACACAATTTCACTGTCAAAGTTCATTATTTTTAAATAAATATGGATTTTCATCAAGTAAACACCAACTCAATTGATTATTATTTTTAATACATGTTTTACATACATTATTTTTAAAAAATGTACCATAAATTACTAATATAAGGGTACTATAATATAACACAAATATTTGGTTATTATATTTAGTTTAACATATTCCAGTCCTGGACTGATTTATTTTTGAAAAGAAAAATTAATGCTTGAACTGGGAATTGAACCCTGGACCTCTGTGCGTCAGTGTGCAATTCAAGACCAGATACAACCGCTCAATTTTCTTTCCACTTACACAATTCTCTTACATCCAAAGGCAGATAGCTCTCACTGTTAACAATGGCTTCTATTCAAAGTTTTCTTTAACGACAATTTTACATTTACTTTTAAATGGTAAAGCTTAATATTTATAATAGTATAACACAAAATATTAAGTTTTACCGTTTAAAAGTAAATGTAAAATTTTCATTAAAAAAAATACTTTGAATAGAAGTCGTCTGATGGTATTGTTAATAGTGCCTTTGGATGTAAGAGAGTTGTTATAAGTGGAAAGAAAATTTAGCAGTTGTATCGGGTCTTCAATGGTGTAATGGACTACACACTGACGTACAGAGTCAGAGGTCCAGGGTTCGATTCTGAGTTCAAGCATTAATTATCCTTCTCAAAAAATAATGCATATATGTTAGTTAAAATTTAATGGAGGCTAATACTTTGGAAAATGTCACAGTCCACTATTGAAATCTACTCAATTGATTTGCTTCAAATTTTCAGAATATGTTGTTGTTTTCAAATGCTGGGCCTTGGCAACAAAGCCATTAGCGTTCTTGCTCTCCAATATTTCTCTATGGTGGATCCAACAGGTAATACTTCACAGGTCTGTAGGTGTCTTCTTCATTTCTTCGTCTTTATTGCATAGAGGACAATTTGGATTCGTGTAGATTCCTATTTTATATAAATGTTTGGCCAAATAGTCATGTTCTGTAAGCAATCTAAATTTTGCTACTGTAGTTTTACGTGGAATTTCTGGAATAATATCTGGCTTCTTTACTAAAATATTCCATTTTTTGTCTTTGGCTTTATTACATAGGTCTTGGTTTTGTTTGATTTTATATTTGTTTTTAATTATTCTTTTTATGGATGTGAAAGGTAAGCTTTTAGTAGTATTCTGAATTAGATTGGAGCCTTTTTTTGGCAAGAAAACCAGCAGTCTCATTTCCAACAATTCCACAATGTGCAGGTATCCATTGCAATTGAATTCTTTTCTGTAGTTTTTGAAGTTGTTGAATCATTTTGTATTTAATTTGTATTGACTTCATTTTGTGTGAATTTATTGCATATATTGCTGCCTTAGAATCAGAGAGTATGACAGCATTTTGAAATTTATTTATTCTGTATAGTAATTGTTGGAGTGAAATATGAATAGCCGTTACTTCCGCATCAACATTTGTTGTGTGGTATCCTGCTGGTTGATAAAATGAAAATAATGCACATGTAATTCCTGATCCTGAGTTGTTATCAATAGTAGATCCATCTGTGTAGAATTTTCAGAATATTTAACCTTTAAATCACTAATGTCATGTACCGTGTGGCCCAAAAGTCGGTTGACAAATGGGAGAAGTTTGGGTGATATTAAAATGTTAAAACTAACCACATGTCATGTTCGTGGGTTTCATTTCAGAGCTAACGCAGATTATCAAAGTGATGTCTATCCACCTGGAGACAATGTCTCACTCGACCACGAAATTCAGCAAACACATTTGAAAGTGTATCTGGTGAAATATGCCAAATCGCAATACTGATTTGGTCTTTCAAGTCTTCCAGTGATGTGGGCTGAGTCTGGAACACATGTTGTTTTACTATCCCCAAAGAAAGAAGTCTAGAGGCGTCAAATCAGTTGACCGTGCAGGCCAAGGCCTTGGGCCACCCCGAAAAATCCATTGATATCGAAATTTCTCATTCAAATTGTTTTGAACAATTACAGCATAGTGAGCAGTAGCTCCATCTTGTTGAAACCACAATTGTTGCCGTCTGTTCAATGGCAGGTCATCTAGAAGCTTAGTAGAGCACTTCACTGTAAGACAGTTCACATTGCCTTCAAAGAAATGTGGGACCAGAACCGTATCACCAACAAGACCACACCACACCATTACTCTGGGTCATTCACCTCATGTATCTATACTGGATTTTGTCTAGACTAATATCAGGCATTTTGAGTATGGGCATGACCATCCAAATAAAATCACTCATTACTGAAAATAACTCGTTTAATGTTTCCGTCCGGCTTTCTCCTTCACTGTTTAGTAATATAAAATTCATCTGGCCGCCTTACAAAGGCTGCGCAGATATAGTTGGGTGGTGGGATTGCCACCTTACAGCCTACCAACTTGCTTCAGCTTTGTTTTTAGGGTGCCTTCCCTTAGGTAGATTGCCTTCTCTTCGGCTCTGAGCTCTACCTGCCCATTATAGCCGTCCAATCTGGGACAGACGCTATGCTGATTTGGTTCACCCCGGGTACTTCATTTCCCCGGTACCACCTATATTTAGGAGGCATTCCCCTATCCACCACCTGGGGAGGCGCCCGATGGGGGATCAGCAACCCCTCACGGGAGTGGAAGTGAAAATTGAATAATGAAATCAAGGGATAAAAGCAGGATACAGACTGCGGAAATGCTGTTTTTACGTAATGTGAAAGGATGCACAAGAGCGGATAGAATAAGGAATGAAACTATACGAGAAGAATTAAATATATATAAAATTGAAGATAAAATCAGCGAAAATAATAAGAAATGGACAGAACACTTAATGAGAATGAACAACGAAAGAATACCAAAAAGAACCTTCCTGTATAATCCCAGAGGAACAAGAGATGTTGGCCGACCACGTAGAAGATGGACTCCACTTTTAACTTCGCCGGAACAGGCTGCATAGCCTAAACCTTGTAGTAGAAGAAGAAGAAGAAATCGTTTAATGAAGTCATTGTCATTGTCCATTTGATTGGTGATCCAATTGCCGAAATAAAGTCTTTGTAGAGGATCATTGTCATGCATTGTGTGAACATGTATCATCTTAAACAGATGAAAATGTGATTAACTTACTCACTGGCACTATCGAACCCGTAGGTTCATGGCCGCGCGGACATAAGCTCTCCATATAGCCCTATCCTGAGACAATGTTTTCCAATCACCCCCTGTATAATCTACTTCCCTCAAATCATACTTAATGTTATTCTCCCATCTCATTCTTGGTCTACCAACTGGGCATTTTCCCTCTGGTTTTCCTACAAGAAGCTTCCATGCATGTATTTCATCCCCCATTTGTGCCACATGTCCTGCCCAACGCAGTCTACGAGACTTAACTGTTCTCATTATATCTGGCTTCCTACAAAGACCACCATGTAATTCACTGTTATGCAGTCTTCTCCATTCACCTGTATGTTCATCTCTCTTTGGTCCAAAAATTTTCCTAAGAACTTTATTCTCAAATACTCATAATCTCATTTCCTCCCTTAAAGTAAGAGTCCATGTTTCACATCCGTATAATATAACTGGTAGAATAATAGTTTTATATATTTTCAGTTTAACGTTTTTTGAAAGGAGTTGGGAAGTCAAAAGTCTCTGCAATGCATAATAGCACGCATTTCCAGAATTGAGCCTATGTTTAATTTCTATGTGCATCTCATTCCTGTTTGTGATTATTGTTCCTAGGTATTTGAATTCAACCACTTCCTCAAAATTTCCCTCATTTGTCATTAGCTGTCCATTTCCATTGTATAATGTATTTCTGTGTGTGACCATATATTTAGTTTTATTGATATTTACTTCCAGTCGATGAAAATGTGATGCTTATAAAATTCATCAAACACATTCCTTGCTCACTCTACTCTGCCTTGACACATAACGAATTGATCTTTTAGGGCTTGCAATAATCTTTGCAAGTACGTTAATTGTGTTTCCTTCATGAGTAGCCGCCTATGGTCTGCCACTTCACTTTGCATCCAGCACAGGAAAGGTCCTCTTAAATTTTACTCACAGTTTGAAATGATGGTTTTGGTGTTTCAGGATGCCGCCAGTGAAACTCATCTGCAGTTATCACCACAAAGTAATACTAATTCAACTCTTTGTTCTGGAGTAAGCATGATTGACTTCAATGTTTTATCGAATGTTGTAAACTATCTTTCTTTGAAAGTTGCTTTCTGATATCTGTCACAAACACAAATCCATTATTATTATTATTATTCATAACTCCGCCATGGCCGGTCCCAAGCCCGGAGGAGAAAGGAGGAGGGGGAGGAGTAACAACCTCGTTAAAAAACCAGGGTTCAGTTGGCTCCGACTGATAGTACTCTGTAAGCCAGGGTTACGGTGAAGACCTCAACGGCAGAGTCAGCGCAGAAGGAGTCCTTCATCACGGCGGATCTGGCGGAAGAGGCAACCCTATCTCTAAGGGAAATAGAGAAACGCTGCCTTGCAGTGAAGAGGGATCTTCAAAGGCTATGGGAGGAAAACCCAGACAGAAATTTTCCTGGTCCTCCAGGTTGGGGGTTTATGCTGTGGGCCAGCTCCCCAGACATTAGAAAAAAAAACAAAATGCTAAAAGACCAAATCAATCAAAGCCGGACAGAAAAAAGTACGAAAGACAAAAGCAACGAAAACGGACATTGAATATAGACACGTGGAATGTACGAGGAATTAGAAACAAAGTTAATGAAGTAGCAGGATAATTATTCCAGAACAATATAGATATTGCAGCAGTGACGGAAACAAAAAAGAAAGGATCGGGAAATTCATATTTAGGAAACTACATACATTTTGGGTCAGGTGTAAATAAATCAAAAAGAGCTAAAGCATGAGTATCAATATTTGTAAAAAAGAAATACAGTAAAAACATAACAGAATATGAACATATTAATGAAAGATGCCTAAAGATTAAAATGAAGCTTATGGGAAGAACAATGGTGTTCTTAGCAGTCTACGCACCAACAGATTATGCAGCACAGAGTCAGAAAGAAAAGTACTATTCAGTATTAGTGGAACAAATAGAGAAAATACGAAGTAATGAAGAATTAATACTAATGGGAGATTTAAATGGGAAAGTGGGTAGAAGAAACAATTATGAAGCAGTAGGAAAATATGGGGAACAAGAAGTCAACGATAATGGAAATAGAATCATAGAGATGTGCAAACAACATAAATTAAAGATAGTAAACACGTTTTTCGATCATAAGGATATTCATAAATTTACTTGGGAACGACCTAGTCTCAATCAGAAATCAATAATAGACTACATAATTGTAAAGCAAAATACTTCCTTATTGATTAAGGACTCAAGGGTTAAAAGAGGAGCAAATTGTGGTTCTGACCACTATCTACTCACAGCACAGATCATCCCCAAATTCCTTACAGGGAAAAAATTGCATGATGAAGCAAGGGAATCAACAATGCAACTGAAGCAGGAAGAAAAATTTAAACTGTATTTATTTAATCAGGATAGTATCAAAAACCTATATAAAGAAAGACTGAGGATTAAAATTGAGAATTTGGATTACAAGGAAGACATAGAAGAAGAATATAATCAATTAAAGGAAATAATACATTCGGCTGCAAAAGAAGCATTAGGCACAATAAATAAAAAACAAAATACACAGGATTGGTGGAATGATGATATTGAAGAATTAACCAAAAAGAAGAAAAAATGCTACTTAGAATGGTTGGCAAATAAAATAACAGAGAATTGGATAGAATACAAGAGAACAAACGCCAAGTTAAAAGGAGAGTGATAGAAGAAAAAAAAAAATTATGGAAAAGCAAATGCCAAGAAATAGAAAGTTATATAGGAGGATCACAATCATCAGAAGTATGGAGATTTTTAAAAACACTGAAAACCAACCAAGGATCCAGCAAGATAAATTTGTTAGTAAAATCTAAGGCAGAAAAACATTACAAAGCTTTACTGTCAGAAAGTAGAAAAGAGTTTATGGAAACAATAGAAAATCCAATTATAGAAATGAATGCTCTGGAATTTTATACAATAGATATAGAATTAGAAATTCAAACCTTAAAGAATAAAAAGGCACCAGGGCCAGGAAACATACCCAACGAGTTAATTAAATATGACCCAAAAAATGTAATAGGTAGATTAAGGGACTTGTTTAATAAGTGCATTGCAATACAGAAGATTCCTGATGATGGGAAAATAAGCTACATTGTACCAATATACAAGAAGGGTGATAGAAGAGAAGCAAAAAACTACAGAGGACTAAGTATAAATAACACATTATATCGAATATTTACGAAGTTATTAAAAACAAAGTTACAGACAGATATTAAAGACAAAATAGGAGAAGATCAAAATGGATTCAGACAGGGAAGGTCATGTGTTGATAATATATTTGTAATCCAACAGTTAATTGAAAAACGGACTGCAGTTGGAGAAGAAACCCGTTTGACAATGATAGATTTAGAGAAAGCTTATGACTCAATTCCGAGGAACAAATTATAGGAAGTATTAGAGAAATACAATATCGATAGAAACCTAATAGAAATTATTAAACAAATTAATAAAGATAACTCCGCTTATGTTAAAATTGGAATAATATATAATCCTATAAAAGCCACAAAGGGATTGAAACAAGGGTGCAGTCTATCACTAATTTTATTTAATATTTATGTAGAATTTATATTAATGAAATGGAAATAAAGCTGCAAAGGTATGGGTATCCCAATAGGCACCAGACTTTTGCTGACACAATTTGCTAATGATCAACTGGTTTTAGCGCAAGACAAATTAGATATGAAATTCATGATAAAAAGGTTGAAAAACACATATGAATCATGGGGTATCACAGTAAACTTACAAAAAACAGAATATGTGGCAATAAATAGCAATGAAAGAGAAAATTTAATATTGGAGGAAGGAATCCAAATAAAGTAAGTGAAACAAACTAAATATTTGTGAATAATTATGGATAACGTTGAAGGTATGGCAAAGAGAATATAAAACATAGAATTGAATTGAGTAGCAAAATAATATCATCGTTAAATTCCATATGGTGAGATAAGCATATTTTGAAAGACACAAAAAAATATATTGGTAAAACATTGGTGGAATCTGTTGCAATGTATGGAAGTGAGGTATGGACAATCAATAAGTATTACAAGAATAGACTAATAGCTCTAGAAATGATTTACGCAGAAGTGCCAAAAAGTCGAAATTAGAACATGTCACAAATAAGGAAATTAGAATATAATGGAAGCAGAAGAAAGCATAATTGAAAGAATTGAGGAGAAGGAATTAAAGTGGCTAGGACATGTTTTTAAAATGGAAGATGAGCGATGGCCAAAGCAACTATATCAATGACATCCGACCAGAAGGAGCAAGAGAGGGAGACCGAAGTTAACATGGAAGGAAAACATGAAGACATTAATGCAAGCAAGAGGGCTAGGCATTGGAGATGCCCAAGATCGTAGGTTTTGGAGGTTTGACACGGGAAGACGGCAGCAGCTGTAAAAACCCGAAGATAGATAGATAGATTATTATTCATTGTTGTAACAATTGTTTCCTTTTTATTTTATTGTTACCATTGTTTCCAGAATCAAAAAAATATACCTAAAATAGCATATTCTTGTTATTGAGAAAAGTTCCATTTGTCAACCGACTTTTGGGCCAAACAGTATATGTGATGCCAGGAGGCAGATAAATCTGACACGTTGCACGCAATCCTGCAAAATAAGGGCATTAAGCCACTGGTTAGTTGAGGACATTTCAAAATCCTGTACGTTAAAAGTTAACAAATCCACGTGCAAAATTTTATATAGGCATTTTTCTTTGAAATAATTATTACATATATTATTATTTTAAAAATGCAGCATAACCCATTGAATACACGTTTAAAGCGTCAGGTACATTCGCTGGAAGCCCATTTAAATATTCCCAGCGCTACTCCGCTTGCATTGGATTTTAAATCAGTATACCCAGACCACACGTACTGCATTCTATCACAAATGATTTTCAGATAGTTTGTTTACCACACGTACTGCATTCTATCACAAATGATTTTCAGATAGTTTGTTTACCCCTGTTTTTCCTTGTAGTATTTTGTACTTTTAAGAATAGCAAAGGAATGTGACCTGTCTAAAACCCTCTTCAGTTCATTTTAACCGTTATCTATTGTTAGTTTGAAGGCTGTGAAAGTTAACAAACATTTCAAAAACCATATTTTACTAACATTACTCAGTCATTTCATTTAAAGTAAACACGAATCATATGTTCTAACAGGAACGGAAAAAATAACAAAAATATATAATACTGCATATTGTAAAAATAAATTAAATTAAACATATAAAAGCATAGACCTATACATTATCAAATCATAGAAAGTTCTTGCTATATATCATTTCAAATTATCAATAATGTAGAAAGTAATTTTTCAGTAGCCCTTCATAAAATCTCCTTATTATTGGAAAACAAGCCACAACCTTGTCATGTCGATCTCATCCTCCCATTCCTTTATTGTATTCTAGAAAGATTTAGCCTTTATGATTTTTCTTCTTGTTCTCCGTCTTTATCCTTCCATTGCTTCTTACTGGTGTTAGTCACATCGGCATTTTCGTGTTTGGATGATAATAAACAAACGTCTTTTTTATTAAGAATTAAATTAATGTTTTTATTACCTCACCTCATATCCTTTTTCATCTATACTGCAGTTTCGGAGCTTATCTCCATCGTCAAAACAAAACATTAATTTAATTCTTAAATTAAACCTCAGTGTTCTTTAACGATTTTATTATTAATTTAACACTTCTCATTGAAGGATAAATTATATTTGAAGAGAAAAATTTTCGCCTAGACCGGGACTCGAACCCGGGACCCTTGGCTTTCCGGGCCAAGTGCTCTACCAACTGAGCTACCGAGGCGAGTTACGATCTAGATGCAAATTTTTCTCTTATGTAAGTTGTTCTTTCCCTGTGAAAGTTAAATAAATAAAGTCTTTTTTATTTTTCCACCTCATTTGCTAGAACTTTCCGAATAGATCATGTTGTTACTTCCCTTTGTTTTTTTTTAATTTGATGTTCACTAAATCCATAGGCATATTTCTTCTGTTAGATTTTACTGTCCCTAATATGTCTCTCGTCTACTGAGCTCTAAAAATAAAATTAGGAGAACACAATTATAATGTGTAACCTTTCTCCACTAACGGATTTTCTAATTCCAGGACTACACTCTCATTTGCTGTAAAATCGCAATTTTATTGTGCATCTTGTCCAGTGGTTACTTGAATCATATCCTGAAGAGGACTCGCACGATTTAATAATATGTTATTCCAAATCACGCCGTTGTATTCCGTTTAGGAAGTTTGAAATGAACATACGCCAGTCTACCTCGAAATTTCATAAGAGATTTATCATAAGTAACGCCACGAGTGATTTCCAAATTATCGATAAATTCACGACTCACCAAGTGAGGAGTCAATTTATCTAGATGATTTGGAAATCAAGAGTGGCATTTGTTAGGACTATTTAATGAATAAAATTAAGCTGTTTACTCACAAATCATTATTTAAATGTAGTTATTTTAAAATATTTATATATTTAATGTAAATGGCGATGTTTGAAAACAAATGAGAAACGATAGGTACGCTTCATCTGCTTCTTTTGTTTATCACTGCAACCAGATCATACTATTTATTGCCAAAGGAACGCAATATTGTAAGAATGCTCTCTAGTGGGGAAAAATGAAACACATCAAACTGTATAGTAATTCATTTCTGATGTCGTATGATGTAAATATGACAATTATATTTTTCTGGATTATTACCTGGGAAAAAATACATTTAAGAAAGTGCAAACAGTGGTTTCTTTTTTTTTTGGTGGTATAATAAATTGCTACAAATGTTTTTATATTAACTCCTGCAAGCGCTATGTGTTGACATCTATGCACTATATATATACAATCTGTAGCCGTATTTCTCATAGGCTCAGTCACTGCAAAATAATGGTCAGACCTGTTCAGAATATTAAAAAGGAAGAGCTTTCTTTAATATGGTAAATATAACACTGATAAATATTTCATGAAACACGACTCTGATTGGTTGTAAAACAGAAATCATTGAAACGTGATTGGTCATTGACTCCCATTTGGGGCATCAGTTAAATAGTCAAGTCAAATGTCTTCACTTGGAACATACAAGGACAGAAAAAATTGTTTCCAAATACTCTACCAATGGTCTAATTTTGTAAATTCTGTCATCTCTAATTACGGATGCGTTATCTTTGAAGCGAAGGAACCACAAAATTCAGGATAAACTTTGAAGGGTACAGTTTTGCTGTAAATGGGCATTTCTAAAATTGCCCTATTGCTCCAGAACCCTTTTATGTTAGGTTTTCTAACTTGCTTTATTAGGATGCATAGTGCATTCACTTCATCGGGGGTGTTTCTAAAAAAGTTAACTTTACAACCATTATAACCGAAAAATATTGAAACTAAATATATATTTTACCGTAATAAATACATAAATATATTTATTACAAGATCAAAGTATTAGACAACATTATGAAAGCAGAATGAATAAATATATATCAGAGATAGCGACGTCAGAAGATATAAATATTGAATGGGATAATATATCAAATGTAATACATAAAACAGCAAATGAGATATTAGGAAAGAAAAATAGAATAAGGAATAGGAAGGGCTTGAGAACTTGGAATGCGAATATACAAAATGCAGTGAATGAAAAACAAAAAGCATATCATACATACTTACGACTGAAAACAGAAGAATCTTATGAAGAATATAAAATGAAAAGGAGAATTGCTAAAAGCATTATAAGAAAATCCCATCAGGAGTCATGGGATAAATTTATAAGCTCAGTAGAACATGATATGTATGGAAGACAAGAAATAGGTTATAAATTAGTGAAACATCTAAATCAGACTGAGAAAGATTCTGCCAGATTGAATATAATCCCAGAACAAGAATGGATCCAGCATTATGAAAAACTTTGGAAAAAGGAGGAAATTGAAGGAAAAGAGAACAATGAGGAAGAAATAAAAGTGGAAAATATTGATGTAATAGACATAAATGAATTAGAAATGGCTTTGAAAACCACTAAGAATAGGAAAGCAACAGGATTAGATAATATAAATATGGAATTAATCAAATATAGTGGAATATTGTGTAAACTACGAATACTTCATCTAATTAATATATGTTGGCAGACCTATGGGATTCCAACCACTTGGAAAACAGCAATTGTCAAGAATATATTCAAAAGAGGAGACCGGAGAAATTGCGAGAATTACAGAGGGATTAGCTTAATGAATACTGGCTACAAAATATATACGAAAATAATAAATAATAGATTGAGAAACATAACAGAAGTAAATAATAAGTGAAAATCAAAGTGGATTCAGAAAGGGAAGGTCATGTATAGACAATGTCTTTACACTGAAACAACTCATAGAAAAGAGAAGAGAACATAACTTAGAAAACTCACATAGGATTTATAGATTTGGATAAGGCCTTCGATCGAGTAAACAGACAAAAATTATGGGAAATATT
This sequence comes from Diploptera punctata, assembly GCA_030220185.1. NCBI lineage: Eukaryota > Metazoa > Arthropoda > Insecta > Blattodea > Blaberidae > Diploptera > Diploptera punctata. Next base: position 116,458 of record JASPKZ010007911.1, read on the forward strand.
ACGAATGAAAGGATACCCGCTGTGCCTGTTGAAACAATAAAGACATTATATGAAGACACAAATATAATTATAGATACCGGATTCAAAAGAACAGATGCAATCAAAACAAATACTGGATTACGACAAGGATGTAGTTTATCACCCACTTTGTTTAATATATATATAGACAATATTTTTAATAAATGGAAAGTTTTAGTAAACCAGGAATAAGAATGGATAATAAAATGTGCATAAATAATCTTTTATTTGCTGACGATGTAATCATAATACAGAAAAATGAAGACGACTTACAGAAATCAATGCATGCATTAAATGAAATATGTAATATACGATCTAAAAATTTCTGTAAGGAAAACGAAGACCATGGCTTTTAGAGGAAGAGATCCAGTGAGAACCAAAATTATTTTAGAAAATCAAAGTATAGAACAGGTGTCTAGTTTCAAATATTTGGGCTGTGATATTGGCTACAATGTGGAAAGAGATATTGACTCCAAAATAAATAAATTTCAGACGGTGTGTGGAACAATACAGAGAACATTCAAAAATAAATTAGAAAAGAACCAAGATAAAAATGTATAATGTTATGGCGGTTCCCACAATATTGTATGGATGTGAAACTTGGGCTCCAGTGAAAAGACAGAAGGATAGAATACAGACGGCAGAGATGCGGTTCCTAAGACAAGTAAAAGGATGTACAAGACTTGATAGAATAAGAAATGAGGATATAAGAGAAGAATTGAAAGTACAGCCTTTATTGGATAAAGTCACGAATTACAGACAGAAATGGATTGATCACATGGATGGAATGAGCAAGGAGAGATATCCATTGTTAGCCAGAAATTATCAAGCAAGAGGAAGGCGTGATGTTGGAAGACCTAGAAGACGTTGGGCTGATGCAATATGAAGTCGGAACGGGCAATTGCCTAATCCCTGGAGTGATGATGATGATGACCGTAATAAATACCTAAAAATATCTTATTCTATTAATTATATCTATAATAAACAATACAATATACATATATGCTTTACATAAACCTGCAACACATTTTACAGATTTAAAACAGAAATTTATAATCACTAAACATAAAGCGAACTTCTTAAAGTGGAGAGTTTTAACACAACGAGTGTAGGTCGTGGTTGAGCTGTTTGGACTTTCTACCTGCTCACGAGGCAGACTTGTTAAAAGTATCCAATGGGTTAAATATATGTTGTTAGAGGAAATCATACTTACCTAATGCAACCAAAACTTTTATAAATGACAAGTAATAGTTTTATCCTTGTGCTACTACCAGTATGAATAGATATTGTGCAAACATCCACTTCATAAGCAGTATTTTAACATCAGCGGTAAGGGATTCTGAATACCATTAACCTTTAGACATATTTGTCCCATGAAATGAAAAGCCCAAAAGGACTTAGTGTACATATTTGTCCCATGATAACATTATTTCTTCGTAAAATTATAAAAGCTCCGAAAATATTGTAAAGAAATTATTAGTGGCTCTAACCTATTGTGTTCCGATCAAGAATTCACAAAAAATTAAAAAGAACACATCAGGTGCCTTTTTCACCCCTAATTTTTACATATTTTTCCCATGATAAAATTTTTTCTTTGTAAAATTATAAAAATTCAGAAAATGTTGCAAGGAAGTTATTTGTGGCTCTAACCTATTGTGTTTTAGATCAAGTATTCATAAAAAAAACATGTGGTGTCTTTTTCGCCCTTAATTTTGTATTTAAATTATAATGAGTTAACATGGTAAATATCTTGTTAGTATTTATTTTTAAAAAATATATGATATGCTACTCACATTATTTTGATAATCCAGGATGCCATATACGTGAAGCCATTTTTTTTATATGTTAAAAACAAACCACAGTCTACAGTTACTGATTCAACACTGAATGTTAGTGTGGTATATTATAAGGTTTGAGCGCCACAGAAAAAAAAAATAATGTGCTGATAACTCTGTCGTCAACAAGGCAGGGTACTCATGTTTATGCTTTCAAAGCAGATTTTTCATGGCACACGTGTTCCAGTTCAAACTACGTCATCAAATTCCCCTTGCAAGAGTACAGTCACCTTCAAATCATAAACTGAACCCGTTATAAAGTCAAACCAAAAAATATAGACCTCGCAAATAAATTTTAACTTTTAATAATAAAATTCTCTATTGTATGTAAAAATTAAACATTTAATTGAATAATGCACTCCTTTATGAATGAAATAAAGGTTATTTTATACTTATATCTCTTATAGTTTATCGTAAAAAAAATTTTTTGTTAGTATGCACATTCTACCATCCATTTAATATCACGGACTGTGATTTAAATTCTGTCTTGCAGTTCATGCGGTATTTTTAAATACCCTGGAATATAAAGGTTAAAGTGTGAAGAATCACTTATTTTAGGAGTTCTCACTATCAGGTATATTCATTAAGGTAGAATTTTTTATCACTCACCTCATATTGTACTTTTTATTTGACTATAAACTAGTTTCGGAACATAGTTTCTGTTCTGAAACTAGTTTATAGTCAAATAAGAAGAACAATATGAGGTGAGTGATAAAAAATTCTATCCTTGTGAAGAATCAGTAAGAATAACGGTATGAATAAGTGAAAAATATTTTTTGTCCAGGAGCAACAAATTTTGAAGCAGAGCCAAAGGCTACAGAAACTGCACTACAGAATATTTTATATAGGCCCAGTATAAATAAGAAGATAGTAATATTGATAGATTCAATGTCAGCAATAACTGGTAACACCCCAATCATCCAGAACATAAGAACCTTGTATAAGACTGAAGAAGCGCAAGGTAAACACATTGTATTATAGTGGTGTGCCCGTTCGCTCAGGGTAGAATATGATCACTCAGGGATGTTTTAAATTATACACTTATTATTTTAGTTTATTGGATACATTTGTATGTGTACAGTGTTTTATACTTCACTCGGTGTGGAGTTGATGAATTACTTCCGCCCACGTGTTTTAATATCACCTTTGCAAACGGTTACTGAAGAACTTGACTATTGCAGAACGTAGGAGCGTGAGAGTGTTTTCACACGCGTCCTTGCCTTATAAGGGCGATGACTCCTCCCATCCCCACTCCGAGTATATATATTATTCATTATAGCTTAGAAAGGTAGGTACCATTCGTTTGGGTTTCTATGTTGGTAATAGACTCGTGTGCACGTTTTGTGCGCCTTCCAGTTATTACTATTAATGGTACGTTTTAATACTCACGAGTCTATTACTTCTTGCCACATAATGCCCATATGAGATTCTATCTAAATTTTCTACTGAACAAATTTTGTAGAACTCATATTCATCTCTCATTCAAAGCAATAAGATTCAACTTGTAACCTATTCTGAAATCATTCTCGTTTGGGTTCACTGACTGACGTATAAGAATAGTACCTTTCCCTTTCTAAGGCCTGAAGATAATACATAAATATACCTAAATAATACAAATTCCTTATACTAGCTTATACATACAAATCAATTCATACCACTCACTCATTCATTCAAACCTTTTCACATTAACATATGATTCATCAATGTTTTGATGTCATATTTAGTTCCATCTTTCTTGCTTTTGAATAGATTATAGATCACTGTTTTACACTTTTACATGACTTATGTTGCTATTTAAGCCCTGATAATAGATATTGTATCACTAAATCACTTTTCACATTCACACGCAATTCTTGATGTGTCTTAAAATGAAAATCCTAATCTAATTTTACATTAATGTGTACAGTGTGAATTATTCTGTGTTATGAACCAATCTTTTAAGTATATGTTTCATTTTCTCGGCTATATTTTCAAGGAATTTATAAGTTTCATTTAGATAAAATGCATTTATGTGGATCTGTGTCATATTTGAGTCATAATAGAATATTAATATTTTTAATCAACTGTATGGTATCATAATTGTTCAAATATATGTAAAATATTTGTGGATTATATAAAAATCATTTCGTTTATTCATGCAGATAATATTTTCGTTGTGCTCTTGTAAAGAGAGATTTATTCAGTCATAAATAGGCATAATTATCGCCTCATGTATATATAAAAAAATTATATTTAAGTTTTTCCAATGAAAAGATTTGTTTTTACGGCTCCTGCATTTTATTTTTAGCATTACAGGCGCTTCACTATTTGTGATATGCTTTACGTATTTCCTATCGTTTTATTACATTGTGATCATTTGTATAGAAGTTATCATTCTCAATATTTTATTTAAACATCTTTCGGTATATTAGCGTATTTAATTTGCCAAAGAAAAATTGGCTCTATAATTAATTGGTCAAACAACATTCCAGTCTTATGCGTGCAAAATCGTTTTACCCGGATAAAGAATTATATAAACATGTCAGCATCGCTGTTCCTTCAGCGGTAATGACTATTTCATATATCATTAATTAACACCATTTTAAATCAATAACATTCATCAATTAGATAATATTGGGTCACTTTCCCAAAAATATTACCTCACAAAATATTACGTAATACACAAATACAATTAGATGCCTCTTTGGTCATCATACAAATAATTTAATCCTGTATATAAAATCAATAATCAATAAATTCCACACGCTTTCATTTTTTAACGTCAATTGACCTGTTCATTAAGATGAATTAAGCTTCAACATCTTTCATTTACTGATATGCTTAAGATGTCTCCATTTTTTTTCCAAGAATAATTTTATTCATATTAAAATCGTTCTATATTTTTGTTCAAGGAACTGTAATTATTATAGAGTTTTATAAAATCACAATGGCCTATCCAAGCGTATTATTATGCATACTGGATTTTTAAAAGTTTCCTTGGGAGCGTTAATCAACAAATTATCTGAGTATAAAATATTATAACTTTAAATTAGTTTGATATTTAAATCATTAGAGTATCTCGCTTTAGTTTGATGAGTCGGTAATGCAGCTTTCTGCACGAGCGATTTAATTAAATATGCAAAAGACATTTTCTCTCTCTTTCTATTTAATAATTATTTATAGATGATTGATTCTTATATTTAAGGTTTAATATCCACAGATCCATCCTATTTTATAGTGATCAAAATTTTCCGAAATATCTCACCCAGTTCTAGTTGAATGTAACCTTATTACATCATACATATGCTAACTTTTGCTATACGAGCGATATTAATATTTGCAAATATCATATTACTTGGCTAAATTATTATAGGTATTATCTACTGTGATAACATGTTACTCGTATTTATTTTTAAGTTGATATTTAATTGAGTATCAATAAGTATAAGAGATGGGTTCTGCCCCTCTCTCATTCAAAGATGTACAATGCAGTATTCATTTCCTCATATTTAATTTTCTCAATCATTAAAGAATATAGTTAATTAATTATTTATCATAATACAAGTAAATCTGCCTATTCATTAGTATTTTTGGTGTTCAGTACCATTTTTTATACATAAGCTTAACTACTTTAACTAATAAGATAGTTATATTTCTAATTTTCATCTAGAGCTGGGTTCGATCCCGGTTAAGACTGGTTCATATACACATTAAATTCGATCACGAGTCAGTATTCCATTCTTTCATATTCGATTTCGTCCATAATGATGGCTAATTGTTTATCAAAATCATTGATATTATTAACGGTCTTATCGTTTATCTTACTGCAATCATTTCCCGCCATTTTCTCGTGTTTTTCAATCGCGTTTTGGGTTATATTACACCATGGACGGTATGTAAATATTACGTTAGTTTGGAACCTACTTGTTGTACTGGACTCGATTCCTGAATTTGAAATGACCAAATTGTTTGCAAAGAGGATTCTTGCAACCAATTTCGTCGATCGCTCATCACTGCACATGGTTTCGAACCAAGGAACATCAGTTTTAGGTTCTTTCAAGTAATTCAAGTATTTATCTATTAAATATCTTTCCTTAGAATTATTCCTGTTTGCTACCTGCGTTGCGATTATGGTGCTATCACCTAGCATTCCCCTTCGGCATATTTCAATTGTCTCACTTTTCTGGTATGTTCCAGGTAGATACTCCTTTTCTGATGTTTCTTGTTTCGTGACAAATACATGAATATTTTTCAAGTCCCTTTCTTTAACACCAAGTTCTCTCTCTACTATGTTAACATTAGAGCATATATTTTCTAAGTTATGTAGATAGGAAATAACACTATGAGGTTCTTTAATATTGTTTATTTTTTATTATTTCACTCACCTCATACTTCATAATTCATAGCAGACCCTGGGTTTCTTCGCATAATTTGTGACATTGTCAATGCTGCGTCACGTTCACAACTGACGTCCAACGGCCTTCTATCCAGCAGACTGACCTCCGCGCCATCTGGTGGCCGACCGAAGAATTTCCAAATCAGTCCTCTTTCTTTATAACCGGGTATTTCAAAATTCATAGTTGTATTTTCATTCTTGCATATGTAAATTTTTTCCCAAATTGTGAGTTCCTTCGGTTTTTCCAATTGTTTAAGTAATTTTGTTTGGTTTCTATTCTATGTTTTTCTGACCAGGCATGTGCAGCTATTGCAGATTTTTCGGTTTCTCCATTTTTTAAACAAAATTACTTAAACAATTGGAAAAACCGAAGGAACTCACAATTTGGGAAAAAATTTACATATGCAAGAATGAAAATACAACTATGAATTTTGAAATACCTTCGGTCGGCCACCAGATGGCGTGGAGGTCAGTCTGCAGGATAGAAGGCCGTTGGACGTCAGTTGTGAACGTGACACAGCATTGACAATGTCACAAATTATGTGAAGAAACCCAGGGTCTGCTATGAATTAAGAAGTATGAGGTGAGTGAAATAATAAAAAATAAACAATATATATTTTCTACTTTATTTTCATTTTGCCCGATACTAGCTGTTGTGGAGTTAGCTACGGTTTCTATCTTCTCGCGTATCTGACTACAATTTTCATTAATTTGGCCAGTTTCTATAAGCTGGCCTCCATTTATTCTCTCACTTGTTTCAGAGATTTCAATACAATTTTCTATATTACCTAATTCTTTAGTTTCGTGCTTTTGACTCTCTAACCCTATTTCATCTTCTGACTTTATTTCCACAATAGAAATATCTGTGTGTAGGAGCCTAGTATTTTCTTTGTTTTCTGCTCTTATATTGACTAATTCCCTATCTGCTGTGTCTAATATATTGATAGTGGTTTGCATTTTGAGTTTAACGACTTTATATCTGTCGTTATGTCTTTTATCAACTGATATTGATTGAATAAAGAAATTTTTGGTTCCTGATTCGCCAATGCTATATCAACATGTGTACTTTCTGCTAAGGCTGATGGATCTTGACCACGTGCTCCTAGATCTACAGCAGCCATTTTAATTTGTTTTCCACACCGTAATATAACGAAGGATTTTATATTACACAAAAACAATTTTCTTTAGCACTTAAAAAATTAGTTTTACTTATTTACTCACTTTTTTTTGTACCTGCAACTGATAAATAGTGTTGATTACTGGTGTCTTGCGAGCTCCAACCGTTGTTTCTGCGATCCCTTGCTCAGCAATCATCGGCCGTATTAAGATGATTCATCACTGTAGTTGCCATGTGCTGCTCACTCGGTTTATGTTTTCACACTAATTCATTCGTTGGGGAACGTGTGCCACTATTAGATTAATTCGAACCTACCACGTGGGCGCCATGTGTGCCGGTTCACTCAGGGTAGAATATGATCACTCAGGGATGTTTTAAATTATACACTTATTATTTTAATTTATTGGGATACATTTGACTATACAATTGTATGTGTACAGTGTTTTATACTTCACTCGGTGTGGAGTTGATGATTTACTTCCGCCCACGTGTTTTAATATCACCTTCGCGAACGGTTACTGAAGAACTTGACTATTGTCATGGCGGCTAGCTACTAACACGCACAAGTTACGCTCCAGGTTTTAAGTTACTTTTCAGCAGGTGCCTTCGTTATTTCATAGCTAAAGTTGTATATTCGTAGTGAGTTTAAGTTTAAATTTATATTAGTTAGTGTCAAAAGTGTGTACATTTAACAACATGGGTAAAAACACACGTAATTCTAACAACGATTCGACAAGTTCTACGGAGGAAGCTGTGAAACGTGTGGTGAAAGAGGCGCTACAGGATCCCGGCACTCTGCAGGTGTTTGTGTCCATGTTGCGGGACCAGGTAGTGGTGGAACTGCAGAAGACCATCCAGGACAACACTAAAGTAATTGAGGATCTGAAAAAGACCCTCGATGAAAAAGAAAGATTGAGGTGTTGGAAAATAAAATAGACGACTTAGAACAATACCAGAGACGTCAATGCCTCAGGATTTTTGGTGTAAAAGAAGAGGCCGGAGAGGACACTGACCAGAAAGCCATCGAGGTGGCCAAAAAAATCGGTGTCGATTTATCAGTGACTGACATTGACAGAAGTCACCGTGTTGGTGTTAGTAATGCTGAAAGACCGCGGGCTATAATAGTGAAATTTGTTAGTTACCGCAAGCGCAGTGAAGTTTTTCTAAGCAAGAAAAAGTTGAAAGGAAGTGGGGTCACTGTTCGCGAGGACCTAACGAAGTGTCGCTATCGCCTGCTACAAGAGAGTATACAGAAATACGGTATTCAAAATGTATGGACAATGGACGGTGCCGTCATAGCTAAAGTAAATGGCGAAAAACGCAAAATTAGATCTTCTACGGATATCAACTAGATAGGACCTGAGTGTAAATATGTTTACTTTGTCTTTTCTTTGCTAACAATTATATTGTTAATTTATTCTAATTTAGGTAAGTTTTAAGTTTATTATTTTTTATTTAGGACAACTTACTTGTTTTATTTTAATTTTTAAGTTCTTTGTTTAGCTAAATTATTTTAATTTTATTAGAGTTATTACAGTACATAGTTTATTTTTACTTTCTGCTATTGGCAACATTGAGCTGACAAATGAAGACTTGTTTGTACCTCTGACTCATTCACCTTCTCCAATCACCCTCTTATTGTGCAGACAACTTTTAACGCAGGTAGCAACATTCCTCAATCCCAACCATCCCCTCCAACAACAAATACTACTAGTCTACTTAAGAATGCATTTTCTATTGATAAATCATCACTTAAAATCGCTCACGTAAATCACAAAGCATTCTGTCCCACTTTGATGAGTTTGAAACCATATTTTATCTCTTGGACTGAGCGCCATTTTAATTTCGGAAACCTGGCTGACCCCTTCCATACCTTCGTCCCTTGTTCACCTAGACGGATATACATTGCTCAGAAATGACAGAATAGATAAAAGAGGTGGAGGAGTTTGTGCCTTTATATCAAATGAGCTTAATCCAAGAATTGTCCACAAGTCCCCTTCTGTATATTCCGCTCGCCCCGAGTTCTTATTCGTAGAAATTCAAGCCAGTCTAAAAAAATGTCTCTTATGCATTGTATACAAACCTCCAAAAATAAGGCACCTTTCGGATCTAGAAAACGCTCTGAACGATTCATTACCTCATTATGAACACGTTATTGTCGCAGGCGATTTTAATACAAATCTTCTTCAGACTGACTCACCAGCCATACAACTTAAAAATATGTTCCAAAGCTTAAATATGACAATTGTTCCTCTCTCTGCCACACATCATACTGCTAATACCGACACTCTACTGGACTTAATAGTGACTACACATCCACAGAAAGTACTGTCATATGGACAAATTCCTGCTCCCGGCATATCTGCTCATGACATTGTATTCGTAGAATACTCACTCCAATGTCCTAAAAGACGCTCTAAATTGATTACGTACAGAAATTTACAAAACATAGACGATACTAAACTAAAATCAGACGCTTTAGAACTACCTTGGTACACAATATGGAATCTTAGATCAGTTGATGAAAAAGTAGACACATTTAATACACTGATATTACAACTATATGATAGACATGCACCAGTAAAAACCCGACGATTTTCCGCCCCCCTGCACCCTGGATGAATGACTCAATACGTGAACTTATGTCAAAACGAGACAAAGCATACCGAACATACAGACGACATAAAAATGACGAGAACTGGCAACTGTACAAACAACTTAGAAACACAACTACACAAACTATACGCAATGCCAAACTACGACACGCCCACAGTATAATCGGACCTGAAATAAGTGCACGGGACACTTGGCGAAATCTCCGTGCAATGGGACTTAGACAGTTGAATCCCTCAACTGACTCTATAGACATTTCTGTAGATGACTTAAATGAACATTTTACCTCAATACCCATGACACCTCCAGACAACAAGACTAAAATAGACATCTTAAAGACTTATCCCCATCCCTCCATATAGGAAGAGATAAATTTTATTTTAACGACATTTCGCCTATAGACGTTAAAAAAGCACTCAAGCGGATTAAATCCAATGCACAAGGAACAGATAACATCAGCATTTTAATGCTAAATAAAATCTTTGACATTATACTACCCACAGCGACTCATATTTTTAATGCTTCCCTTATAACTTTTATCTTCCCTACTGTATGGAAACAGTCTAGAGTTCGGCCTATACCAAAAATAAGTACACCTACTAACTGTAATGACTACCGACCGATTAGCATCCTTCTGACATTATCTAAAGCCCTGGAACATTGTACATAAGCAAATGACTGAATATCTCCAAGAAAATCACCTCCTTGATCCTTATCAATCCGGCTTTAGATATGGTCATAGCACAACCACAGCTTTGCTAAAAATTACTGAAGATATTCGTGAAGCCGTGGACAGACGTCAATTGACTCCTTTACCTTACTTGACTTCAGCAAAGCTTTGACACAGTAGACCACGACTTACTTATGATAAAGCTCAAGCACCTACACTTGTCTGACAGCGCTGTATCCTGGTTCGACTCATACCTGCACGGTCGTCAACAATACGTTTCATTAAACTCTAGATCTTCGTCTTGGCGCAACGTGCCGGCTGGAGTCCCCCAGGGCAGTGTTCTCGGACCTCTTCTTTTCTCAATCTACATAAATGACTTGCCAACTGTACTAAAGCACTGCCGTTATCACCTCTACGCTGATGATCTCCAAATTTATCTACATTCACCTCCTCATTCTCTCTATAACAGCTTGACAAAAATGAATGACGATCTCATATCCATCTTTAACTGGTCTTCAAGTATCGGTCTAAATCTAAATCCTAACAAGTCACAAGTAATTCTAATGGGACAACAAAAACTGCTTACAACCTTTGACATATCTACACTACCAAACATTACTATAAATAATATAATTATCCCTTATTCTTCTTCAGTAATAGATCTTGGACTACATCTAGACGCAAATTTAACCTGGCAAACACAAGTGAAACACATATGTAAAAAGACTTTCTCCATCTTACATTATCTTAGACGTTTAAATAATTTTCTCCCAGTTTCGTTAAAACAAATCCTTGTGCAGAATCTTGTGTTACCACACTTCGATTATTGTGACATTATAAGGTAAAGTCGCCAAATAAGAGATAGTCTCCTAATAAGAGATACCTTATTATCTAGTCCATGAACAGCTGTCATCTGATGTTTGTAACAAAAATCTGAGCTTTGTACTATTATAGCATCGTGGTCTTTGTTTGGAGTCACTTGGTTGATTGAAACGAAGCAGAGAAGGTTGTGTTTGTTTTCGCGACAATTGAATTTTTGTAGTGACGCTATTCAAAGTTGTGGATAACTGTGAAGGTGAGTTCTGATATTAATTTTACTTATTTCCCCGAAAAGCTCATGAAATGCAGACTATTATAAACTAGAGTGATTATTAGTAACACAATTTATTACAGTCTGACCAGCCACGGAATTGGCGACCGTGCCGTTCCCTAATAAGAGATTACTTGTGGTTCCAAATAAGAGATAGTGTCTCTTATTAGGAACCAGAAGTTGTTTCACTGACATATGCAGATTCTCCTGTATACAAGTGTGCTTCATTTTCTTAAACAAATTCATCTCGTTTGATAAATACGTGATTTAACTTTATAAAAATTAAGTGGTCACATTATAGGCCCTGAGAGGTAATTTAGATAGCAGAAGGTTAAGGTTTCTTCTGTCTTTCTAGAAAATCGGACCGAGGAATCAACCGGGCTGTCACCCCGGCTGCTACTCTACAAATTTCGATCAATGCATTTCGAAAGCATTGTTAGCAAGAAATTATCAAGCACGAGGAAGACGTGATGTTGGAAGACGTAGAAGACGTTGGGCTGATGCATTATGAAGTCGGAACGGGCAATTGCCTAATCCCTGGAGTGATGATGATGATGCATTTCGAAAGACAGGGCTTGTTCCGTGCAACAGGAACATTTTTTTCTGATAGCGATTTTGCCATCCACACCGGAGATAAGAGTGATGCAATTGTAGTTCCTGATTCAGGAACTCTCGTGGGTCTTACTGATGTGTCACCACTCCCTCAGATCCAACAACCATCAACAAGTCGAGAACCAGAAAAAAGGAAAGGCAGAACCGGAAATGCAGCTCTTCTGACAGGCAGTCCGTATCGCCAAGAACTAAAGGACAGTTTGAATAGAACCAATAAACTAAAATGAAGCAACTTTTTCAAAAAACTAATTCAGTAAAATATAAAAAGTCTCGGTCAAGAAAACGCCAACTGAGTTCTTCAAGCGAAGAAAGAACACGGAAATGGAAACAGACACGGAAATGGAGATAATTGATTCAGGCGATGATGATTCAGAGTTTGGTGCTGATGATGCTGATGCTGAGTGTTCATTTTGCACTGGATTGTATTCAGAGGACACGAGGAGAAAAATGAGCTCAGTGCATTGACTGTCATCGCTGGGCTCATGAAGATTGCGGGGCTGATGAGGAACCATTCGTCTGCTTATTTGCTCAAAGAAGCAAAATTAATTATCTACTCTGAAATTACACTATTAACATGTATAGTGAAATTAATTATTAGTTTGGGTGTGATAAAGTGTTTTTTTTTTTTTTTTAATATACTGGATTATTTGAATGATTTTGCTGAAGATGTAGAAGCAAATGTAGGTATCTCTTATTTGGAACCCTCTTCCAAATTTTCAATTTTTACAATTCTTATTGTTCTTAGAGTTTTTTTTTAAATACTTACTATGTAACGAGGTTTTATTTTATGGAATATCAAAATAAAGAATATGAAACATGTATTACCATTTTTAAATGTAATAAATCAGTTACCATTCTGATACAGATGCGATTTTTCAAAAGGTATCTCTTATTTGGGGCCTTTACCTTATATAATGATCTAAACTATGACTTGTCGCACAGACTGCAGCGTGTTCATAATGCTTGCGTTCGATTCATTTTCAATATCCGCCGTTATGACCATATTTCCGAACACTTTAATAACCTCTCTTGGCTCCGTCTTACTGACAGACGTAAATTGCACTCTCTTTCACTACTTTTCAAGCTTCTGAATTCCTACATCCCTACTTACCTGGCGTCTAGATTTGAGAAGTTATCCTCTTACCACAATATTGACACTAGATCACAAGATAGCAGTCTGCTAACAATTCCTCTTCATAGCACTTCCTCCTATTCTACTTCCTTCACAGTAGCCTCTGCCCGCTCCTGGAATCTCCTTCCTCAAGATATCAGGGGTTGCCGCACACTTGGTACCTTTAAGTCACGCTTATACAGTTACCTGTTGTCTAATAATTAATTTTTCTCTATTTATTTAATTTTATACTATGTCATTAATCTTTTCCTGTTTTTTAATATATATATATTGTACATATATATATTTAATTCGTTAAATTTAGAGTAAATCAAAATACATTATAAATATTAATTGTATTGTATCCATAACTTGTAATCGTTTATATATATATATATATATATTGTAATTTAGATTTAAGACTATTTTTTGTTTGTATTTTTTTTAAACCTGGTTGAGTGGTAGACAAGGCCTTAAGGCCTTAACTCTGCCAGGTAAAATAAAGCTATTATTATTATTATTATTATTATTATTATTATTATTATTATTATTATTATTATTATTATTATTATTATTATTATTATTATTATTATTATTATTGCAGAACGTAAGAGCGTGAGAGTGTTTTCACACGCGTCCTTGCCTTATAAGGGCGATGACTCCTCCCATAAGTTGCCACCCCCACTCCGAGTATATATATTATTCATTATAGCTTAGAAGGGTAGGTACCATTCGTTTGGGTTTCTATGTTGGTAATAGACTCGTGTGCACGTTTGTGCACCTTCCAGTTATTACTATTAATGGTACGTTTTAATACTCACGAGTCTATTACTTCTTGCCACAGTGCGTATATGTGGGATAATCAACGAGTGGACTTCTTAGCAAACAAAAGCTCCAAAATCAGGCTGAGGACAACAAAAGAGATACCCTAAAAAGAAGACAACAGGAACTAAAACAGAAAATATATCTCAAAAGAAGAGAACAGAGGATAAAAGATCTTCAAAATAAGAAATATGAAGACAGCGAAATATGCTGATACAATAAAACACTTCCCAAGAAGAACAGCAATAACTCTCTTCAGATTAGAAACGGGCCATGACTGTCTTGATGACCATGTTTATAGAATGGGGATTGTCCCTAGAACTTCTTGTGTGGAGAAAATGTTCTCCTAAGCAAGGGACATTTTGCTACTACACCCCGAGAAAAAAAACAGGAAAGATATCGCAGCCATTTGAAAACAACAACATACTTACAAGAATCAAATGAATCGTGAATTCTTCTTACCTCATACTTATATGTTTTTTATTAAACACAGCAATGAAGTATCAGTGACCATCATCAGCTGTTTTCACGACTGTCAATTTTATTTTTTTGCTGGTAATTATCCAACCTGCCATCTGATGTATTTTTGAAAAACTTTGTAATCAAGCTTGGTTCGTCTGGAATCTCGAAGTTCATGGTTCTAGTATGGTTTTTTTGAATATATATCTTTTCCCAAACTGTTAAATCCAAAGGTTTAGATAGATGTTTCAAAAGTTTTGCTTCTTTTTCATTTCTATGATTCTGTAATAAACTATGTGCTGCTATAGCTGATATTTCAATTTCTCCATTTTTTATGTTTCTAAAGTGTTCTTTTTTTATGAGTTTCCAAGTTCCTTTTTTTTTTGTTTTTCCTATATATATATCCTATTGCAATCTTTGCAATCAATTTGATAAATTCCAGATTTTTTGTTGTCTGGGGTGTTAACTTCATTATTACTTAACAGAAGATTACCCAGGATGAATTTGTTAATTGGAGCCAATGTTATATTAAATTTTCTGAATTTTTTTTTAAATTTATTGTGATCTTCTGGATGGTAAGTAAATTTCTTGAATTTTACATCTTTCTTGGAATCATGTTGTAGGGTGGTGTATTCCTGTAACCTTTTCTGTTGTTTAAATTTCTTTAATTTATTCTTTATTATGTCTTAATCAAAACCATTTATTTTAGCAACATGACATTGTGATTATATTCATTATCAAAATATTCTACATTAAGTGGAATATTTTATTAATCTGTGTAATAGACTATTGAAAATTGTATGTTTATGTGAAAAATGATTAAAACCTGAAGATTATATGTAGTTGTCCGTATGAGTGTCTTTTCTATAAATATTAAATTCAATTCTTTGCTGTTGTTCATTAAGTCTAAAAATGGGATCTTGTTATCTTGTTCAATTTCAATAGTGAATTTTACTGACTCATCCTGAAGATTAAGCAATTTCAATGCATCTTGAATGTATTTTGCATCAATTACAGCGATAATATCATCCACATATCTATACCAACACTTGAAAATCAAAGAATAAGCATTGGTGATATGTGATTCAAGATACCCCATAAATAAGTTGGATAAAAATGGAGAAAGTGGATTTCACATTGCCAATCCACAAATTTGTTTATAAGATTTTCCATTAAATGTGAAGAAAATGACTCCTGCAAAAGAGCACCAGATGGCAGTTTGGATAATTACTGGCAAAAGAAAAAATTGACAATCATGAAAACAGCTAACAATGGTGACAATGGTCGCCGATACTGCGGTGCTATGTTTAAAAAAAACATAGAAGTATGAGGTAAGAAGAATTCATGATTCATTTGATTCTTATCAATAAAACCTCATAATTTAAATTTTATAGCAATTAATCACTATGAGGTTTAATTTCATCATTAAACCTCAATGTTAAAAATTCCCAAATTTATTACATTAAAACAACATATTTTTTTGTCCTTTTGCTTCCTCTATCAAACTAAGGCCTGCCCAACTCATACTAAGATATGTTATATAATTTTATTTTTGATGATCAGTCACCATCGCTATATTAAGATACAATTAAATTATTTTACAAACCTGCTTGTAATCTTTCCACAACAAAAGCCATGTCACCAGTGCTTGTCCTTTTATCAAGTTCCTCCTCAGACCCAACACAGAAATTATGTGTAAGAATGCGTAGTATTGGATCTGGAGATGATTTGATGCCAAAAACAAAAGCAGAGTCCATTGCCGCCCAAGGCAGTCCACTCGCTGCCAAATCAGCTGCTGTCTCAATTGGTGGAGTAAATCTACATAGGTATCACACAAAATTAATATTGTTAGGAAGTAAAACCATGAGGTTTTTTAATAATCATCAAATCAGATTTTACACCCCACCTCATATTTTGTAAATATCTAGGACCAGTTGCAAAGAGATATCTGCTGTGCTGACTCAGATAGTAGCATGTTTGTTTCCTGATTAGCGAGCCCGGGTTCGATACCCAACAGGGTTGAAAATTGTAATTGTTAAATTAATTTAATTACAACATTTTGAATCTTGTTGCCAGGAGAGGTGGTGGTGTACAATTTTTAATTGCTAAATTGCTGCATTAAATTGCAAAGCTATCTACAGTACAAATGTTAAGAAGGTATATGGTACAGTTGATAGCAATTCATCCATCAAATAGCGATGTTAAGCCAGGCCCCTCTTTGGTGCTTTCCATTGATAGTTTCCCTTCTCTTTATTATCATGACATACAACACACTTTACACTACACAAACATACACTCCTCACTCTACACAATAAAAGAATATATAATCTACATAAAGTGGTGTGTAAATTGAAAATAGGCCACATTAAAATCCAGTGTGGCACATGAAGTACAGTGGAACACAGTTTCAAAGAGTGTTCTCTTCTTTGACAACAGGCTTCACTGAGGTGTAAAATCTCACTCATTTAAAGATTAACTTAAAAAATATTATCACATGAAAGGTGTAAGAGAAAAACAAAAGATATCAAAAAAATGGAAAAAAAAGAGATGAACATGCCATCTATAAAGGAAATATTGAAATTTTCTGTAGATGTGTTTAACTGTGCCTAAAAATGGCAATTGAAAAATAAATATTAAATGGAAAAACCATGAATGTACATGCAAATATATAAAATAACAATGAAAGTCAGTTTATAATAATCCGATTGAGGGTCTTTCCACTTTTCAGCGGTTGCCCTTTTACCAGCCGGCTGCTGGCCCTTCACATCCGCATGTGTCAATCACAGAGGTAGATGATCAACAGCCAGTGTAGGGGTGACATGTGGTTAGCATGTCGAGTCCCCCAGCCGTTATAGCTGGTTCCTCAACCTGGAGCCGCTACTTGTTGTAGCTACCCAATTGCCTCACGGTGCTGGGTGGGCACCGGTCCCATACTGGCCGAAATACCATGAGAAAATTTCTTCCCCCATGGAGACTCGAACCAGTGCAAGTCCCGTAGCTCTGCGCCAAGGCTTCCTACCTTAACCGCTCGGCTACGGCGCAGGACTCAGTTTATAATAATACCATATGTAACCATTGTAATGAGAAAGTTTTTCTTCAATTACATTACTATCAGTTGGCAGTACTATATTGGTACCTTTTTTTTTAATATACATATTCTGTCTACCGCTGTGGTCTCGTGGTAGCATGCTGCCTGTCATGCAGTGGGCCCGGGTTCGATTCCCGATCGGGACAGACTCCTGCGTGAGATTTTTTCGGGTTTTTTCTCACCTGTAAGACAAATGTAAGGAAGCTTAGGGCCCAACGGTCTCCAAAAATCATCCAACAATCATCATCATCCATCACCAGTGTGGAAAGCAACAGGAAGCTACCATACCTATAATTCCCTAGTAAAGTTGCAAGCACAGCATGAAATGCTATGATTGCAGCGAAAGACCTATCCTTGGGCAGAATTACTATGGTTGGATGGATACATATTCTCTCAACGTCCAAATCCATCAAACCTTCACAGAAACTCTGAAGGGAGCTGATGATGTTACCTTCATTTCAGTTACCTGAATCTGTAGAAGAATTGGGCATCTTTTTGTGATTCTTTCTGCAGTCAAAATAAATATCATTACATCCTCTCGTTTGTCCATTGTGTGGTATAACATGCTAAACGTCTAAAAACTGTAAAAGTGCAAACCTCTCCACAGTACAAATGGTACTAATGGTAATGATTAGTCCATCAGATGGGGACATTAAGCCTTCTTGTTGCTTTTCCGTAGGAGTAGGCTACGTGCCAGCACCTTCTCGCTTTTCATCATCAAGCCTCACACACTACACAAATATAAACATACACTCTTCCTACACTCCTCTCTGTTATACATAAAGTGGTCTGCCACAATGGTATATAAAACTTGCATACACACATTTTATAACAAGATGTATTCTTGTTATGCCTTGTTGAAACAATAAAGAAATTATATGAAGACACAAATATAATTATAAATACCGGATTCAAAAGAACAGATGCAATCAAAACAAATACTGGATTACGACAAGGATGTAGTTTATCACCCACTTTGTTTAATATATATATATAGACGATATTTTAAATAAATGGAAACTTTTAGTAAATCCAGGAATAAGAATGGATAATAAAGTGTGCATAAATAATTTTCTATTTGCTGACGATGTAATCATAATACAGAAAAATGAAGACGACTTACAGAAATCAATGCATGCATTAAATGAAATATGTAAATTATACGATCTAAAGATTTCTGTAAGGAAAACGAAGACCATGGGTTTTAGAGGAAGATATCCAGTGAGATCCAAAATTATTTTAGAAAATCAAAGGATAGAACAGGTGTCTAGTTTCAAATATTTGGGCTGTGATGTTGGCTACAATCTGGAAAGAGATATTGACTCCAAAATAAATAAATTTCAGACGGTGTGTGGAACAATACAGAGAACATTCAAAAATAAAATTAGAAAAGAAACCAAGATAAAAATGTATAATGTTATGGCGGTTCCCACAATATTGAATGGATGTGAAACTTGGGCTCCAGTGAAAAGACAGAAGGATAGAATACAGATGGCGGAGATGAGATTCCTAAGACAAGTAAAAGGATGTACAAGACTTGATAGAATAAAAAATGAGGATATAAGAGAAGAATTGAAAGTACAGCCTTTATTGGATAAAGTCACGAATTACAGACAGAAATGGATTGATCACATGGATGGAATGAGTAAGGAGAGATATCCATTGTTAGCAAGAAATTATCAAGCAAGAGGAAGACGTGATGTTGGAAGACCTAGAAGACGTTGGGCTGATGCACTATGAAGTCGGAACGGGCAATTGCCTAATCCCTGGAGTGATGATGATGATGATGATGATGATGTATTTTGAGCCAGCATACCTTTAAATCAACTTTTATAAGATTCATGATGTGTTCTGTTGAGGTATTATTCAAAATTAAAATATAAAATTATGGAATATTCACCTGAAAGGTACACCTCCTCAACTTAATTAATCATTTAACTGTAGCGCTTTCGGGACTTGCCCCATCATCAAAACTGTTTTGAATCCTGCCGATGATGGGACAAGTCCCGAAAGCGCTTCAGTTAAATAATTAATTAAATTGAGGAGACGGACCTTTCAGGTGAATATTCCATAATTTTATATTAATACTTTTAAATATCAAACTGCTATACTGACAAATTTTGTGGCTTACAACATTTTGGTCCACCGCTGTGGTCTCGAGGTAGCATGTTGCCTTATCACGCAGCGGGCCCGGGTTCGATCCCCGGTCGGGGCAGTTTTTCTGGGTGAGGTTTTTATTGGGGTTTTTCCTCACCTGTAAGACAAATGTCAGGAAAACGTAAGGCCCAAACGGTTGCCAAAATCATATGGCCATCATCTTCATCATCATCATCATCATCATCCTTCACTGGCATGGAAAGCAATGGGAAGCTACCACACCTACAATTCCTTAGTAAAGCTGCAAGCATAGCATGAAAATGCTATGATTGCAGTATTATAACCTTTATAGGACAGATTATAAGGTAGCGAGGATGAGCTCCAAAGGGCAATGGTTTTAATGTAATAGAATTCCAGCTGACACCAGTCTGCTGTGGAAGACATTTAGTTGTTATCAAGGGTAGGGTGGTTTTCAAGGTCTACTTCTATTTATGGGAAGGAATGTCTGTACCGTTATAAATTCCACACATAACCCAGCGATACCAACTTTATTTTAACAAATATATATTAGAACACTTGTATGAAATAATTCATACATAAAAATACACGTAATTATAGCTTTATATATACAGTAACAGTATTTAATTTATGACGCTAACAGATACGTTTAATAATGAGAGAACTCAGAAGTTACGACATATGACGTCGTAATGGTTGAAGTCCTTCCTTCGACTTTATTGTTAAAGATCAAATCCTTTTTATTCACTTAAAGTTTTCAAACTAAAATCTCAATAAAATCTTAATTTATTCAAGTTATATATTGTTTAATGTAATAATATATTCAAGTTAATTCAAAGTGAATTCATTCAAGTTATATATTGTTAAATCTTGATTTATTCAAATATTTTAAAGTTAATTACTCAGCAAAGTTATTTATTCAACAAAGTTAATTATTCAACCTGGAACTTATATTAATTGCAAATATACTCACACACTCCAAGATTCGAAATCATGTCCGTCCTAGATCGTTCCAAAAGCTGCCCTCAATCTAACTTTTAGTCTCAAAATCGCGGGTATTTATTCCGTCATTTTTCCCCTCCCAGCTAATACCCGTGGCGGTCATAGCAATATGGGGTAATAATTAGGTTCTTGTCAGATGTAGATTAATGAGGTGTTTATCTAATGTGTTATTCAAAAGGTGCCATATTCCTGGTATTTTCGTAATTCTGTCCTAATAGCTTGAAAAATATGTTTTTCCCAAGACCTGAGCTGTTGGGTTGTTACATGCAACTTCCAGATCTTTTAATATTTCATTATTTTTTTTCCCCGTTTTCTATCTCTTAAAGCCTTTTCCTAAATTTGGTTATGGTTTTTATTAGAGTTTCCAACGTTGTTTATTTTTCCTCTACCGTCCGGTATAAAACATAAGTATATATCGCCTCTGCTTCCATCTTTTTATGATATCTGCAGTTAGGCCCTGTTGTATTTATAATATGCAGTGAAGGACCTGCCTTCGGGCAGAATTACTATGGATGGACAACATTTTGCTATTCATGACCATATCAAAATAGTTACAATTACATGTAACCTAAAGTTGATGTAATTTGTTACAACAGAAATTTTAAAACTTTCTGTAAGGATCCATTCATAGTAATTCTGCCCAAAGGCAGGTCCTTCACTGCAATCATAGCATTTTCATGCTATGCTTACAACTTTACTAGGGAATTGTGTAGGTGTGGTAGCTTCCCGTTGCTTTCCACACCGGTGAAGGATAGAATATTCTAACTGGAGCTTAACAATACGTTGCTTTACTAACTGTCAACCATTACATATCAAAACCTATCTACCACAGAACCATTCTGATGTACAAAGGGCATGTCCAAATAATGTTCTGCCTTTTTAACTCTAAGCCACTAAAATGCAGCCCCAAATCTCTCATTTAAACTATGTGGAAGTAATACAACTCCTGAACTGGTAGATTGGATAACCATCACTACCTGCCATTTGTGCTGCATCCTGCCTTACTCCACTCAGCTCTTACTCAAGCAAGGAGTTCATCTGCCCCATACAGTGAATTGCCATTGCTGGATTCTCCCTTCAATTTCTGTGCCTTGCAGTTAAAAGGGCAGACAATTTTTTGGATGTGACCTTGGTATATCACAACGCTTCTCTGGGAGAAATTTTAAGGTAGGTTTTCGGCCTGCAATGGTGGACAGTTTGCTTGTAAGATATTAAGAATTCTAATTGATCCTCTGGTTCTGTATTGGATTTATTATAACACTGACCTAGGAAGAGTGAGGACCATCGCAAGACCTCCTCCATATGCAGTGGTGATAACAACAAACTGGAGAATGAGCCAGTTGACAAGGTGACGCATGGGGATTAGTCTTGGAACACTTTGGTTACGTTCATCATTGGGCACCTGTAGCACTAATAATCCCAAAATACGAAAACCACATTCCAAAAGAGTGGAGTATCTGTTTGTAATGTTCTGATCTGCAATAAAACAAAACCTTTTAAATCTGTCAACAATATCAGATCATTCAAATTTCATTTACAATGTGCCCTCAGCATAAATAGCTTAAGTGTTAATTAAATTGAGGATTATTCAACAATACCTGACCTTGTTATTTAGAAAAGTAAATTGATTTATCAGTTCATAGAAAATTAATATAAAATTATGGAATATTCACCTGAAAGGTCCATCTCCTCAACTTAATTAATCATTTAACTGTAGCGCTTTCGGGACTTGTCCCATCATCGGCAGGATTCAAAACTGGTGTTTCACTGAAGATCTGGTAGAGGGGGTTGCATGTATTGGGTACGTTTTCGTTTATCAGGCTGTCGTTGTGAGCTACTTTCATGATTTCCATCTCTTCGAGTACGTTTATCTTCGCTGGATTATTTTCTCTGTCCTTCCTATATAAAATTTGTTGCAGTCCTTATATGTCAGTTTATAAACTCCTTTGCTGTTGAAAATGTTATTTTCTTCAATGTTATTGTTTATTATGTTGTTTAATTTGTTATTGGTTCTGTATGCTATTTTTATGTTTTTATCGGCTTTCTTTAGTGCATTGGCTAATTTTGTCGTTTCAAAGAACATTTTCGAGACTTCATTCACGCAGAAGGGAAATCAAGCTATGCAAAACACGTTATCCATGAAGGACATCGCATGTTAAATATTGAAAACACCCTAACAGTAATACACAGAGAAAATAATCCAGCGAAGATAAACGTACTCGAAGAGATGGAAATCATAAAAGCAGCTCACAACAACAACAGCCTGATAAACGAAAACGAACCCAATACATGCAACCCCCTCTACCAGATCTTCAGTGAAACACCAGTTTTGAATCCTGCCAATGATGGGACAAGTCCCGAAAGCGCTACAGTTAAATGATTAATTAAGTTGAGGAGACGGACCTTTCAGGTGAATATTCCATAATTTTATATTAATTTTGAATAATACCTCAATGGAACACATCATGAATCTTATAACAGTTCATAGAACATAGGAAGTTGACAAAATTAGCTCTATTCTGTTGATACTTGTTACTTTATTATTATATTAAATCCACAGCTGTGGTCTCGAGATAGTGTGCTGCCTTGTCATGTAGCAGGCCCTGATTGGGACAAGTACCCTTGGTGAGGTTTTTTCCTCATCTCTAAGACAAATATCACGAAACTTTAAGGAGCAAACAATTCCCAAACACCATCTGCCCATCAACGTCACATTTGTCTCATTATATTAAGTTTAATTTATGAGCAAATTTTTATCTTACCTCATACTTCATGTTTTTTAACATCCTGCAATATGATTCAAAGAAAGGAAAACAATTCAAGAAAATTACTTATCATCCTGAAATACCAACAAATTTCAAAACATTTTCAAGAAATTCAATATTACATTGGCAATGATAAATAAATTTATGGCCGCATGCAAATACATTAGTCTCTACTCAAATTACTTCCAATCACTGGTGAGCTGATTCACCATGAGCAAGTGCAAAGATTGAATTAGCTACCCACTAACTGGTCATGCATGAAAGTTGTCGTTTTCGTAATATTGGCAAGAAATTACCCCAGAATTCTCAGCGATAAAACCACTTCTGTTATTTTCGTCTGCTAGAGGAATGCATTTACGCTTGCGTCCCGCAAATAATACCGTATACGACGTCTGCGTCGCGCAATATTACGCCGATTCTCCTGTTCTTCCAGTTGAATTCTTTGGTAGACTATCAAATTCCTCTTCTCTGCATATACCGAAAACATGATCAAAGTCTTCAAGGTCCGACATCTTGGATAAAGCAGCAAGGTTTCAAAGTACATCGGTTCCCTTCGGGATTCTCACGATAAGTTTCTCTCTTAAGTCACCTCGTCAGGTAGCTTACAAATTTCAACAATTATTATCGCATGAACAGATTTCTGAGTAAGCAAAATCGTATTAGGATACAACTTTCTCAGCACAGAATGCCTTTTATGGTCTAATGCATTCATAGATTCAACCCTTAGTCTTGGTAATCTATTAATAACTAATAAGAAAGTGAACACCCCAGATAGTATATAATCTGGAATTTATTAAATTAGTTGTAAGGACTGCAATAAAGAATACATAGGAAAAACAAAAAGGAATTTGGATACTCACATGAAGGAACACTTTAGAGGTATTAAAAATCAGCTATTGCTGGAGAGTCATAAAATGAAAAAGAGGCTAAACTATTAAAACATTTGGAAAAACCTTTAGAATTGACAGTTTGGGAAAAGATATATATTCAGAAGAACAAATTTAGATCCATGAATTTTGAAATTCCTAGTGAACAGGACTTTATCCCAAGGTTCATCAAATCAACACCACATGGCAACGTTATAGATGAAGATTCAAATGAAAATAATCCAGTAGTCATGATATCGGCTGAGGATGAGAGGGACGCCTCTTGAAAACTGCAGTTCCCGTGTTAAAAAAAAAAGTATGAATTATGAGGTAAGATAAGAATTGTCCCATTCATTAACTGAAGAACCTCATAATGTTATTTCCCATAATTAACTTATGAATAACATTAAGTTTAATTTAAGGTCTCTCTTCAAGCATTATTACCATAACCCTACCTTCCAGGTGTCCCAACCTCACAAGTGGGTTACCACTGCCCAGGAGAAAATATCAGAAATGTCATAATGAAAATCTGGTGACATTGAGTATAAAAAGAAATATATATATATATATACGAGGGTCATACTGAAAGTCGTGAGCAACCCATTGTTAAAAATTCAAATTTCAACAATGTAACAAAAACAACTGCAGGATCGTAATCTACAGACTTTATACCACAACATTGCCGTTTTGTGGCATCATAGCTTCTATCATGTGACCACACGCAGTATTTCCAAAATGGCAGACATCAATGTTTTGTTTCGACAGCGCGCTGTCATTGAATTCCTTGTTAAAAAGGAACAATCTGCTGTTGATATTCACCAAAGATTTCAATGTGCTTACGGAGATGCCTGCATTGGGTGCCAGCAGTGTTAGGAGATGGGTGAAACATTTTAAAGATGGGAACACGAGTATCAAAGATGAGCCTCGTAGCAGTCGCCCACGCTCTGCCTCCAAGGACTGCAACAAGGAAAGAGTTGATGTGCTCATTAGAGAGAACAGGCGTATCACAGTGAATGAAATCGCTACAAAACTTGCAGTAGGACACAGTGCAGTGCAAGAAATGATTCACAGCTTAGGTTGCCGAAAAGTTAGTGCCCGTTGGGTTCCACGTTTATTGAGTGAAGACCACAAACTTCTGAGAAGAACCATCACCCATAACCTTCTTCAGAGATTTCGAAATGAAGGTGATGATTTTTTGATGAGTATTGTGACAGGTGACGAAAGCTGGTTTCATCGCTACGAGCCTGAAACAAAACGCCAGAGTATGGAATGGCTCCACTTGAATTCGCCATCAAAGAAAAAAGCGAAGACAGTGCAATCTGTTGGGAAAGTTATGGGCAGCGTCTTCTGGGATGCGCAACGTTGCATTCTGGTTGAATTTCTTGAACCTGGACAAACCATAAATGCTGCCCTGCTATATCCAGACACTTGTGAAGCTCCGTCGTGCATTGCACGACAAATGCCCTGGAAGGAAGATCATTCTGCAACACGATAACGCGCGTCCTCACACTGCTCGTGCCACTGTGGAGAAGATCAGGACATTTGGGTGGGAAACTCTTCCACATCCTCCCTATAGTCCCGATTTAGCACCCTCCGACTACCATCTTTTCGATTCTGTGAAGGAGCAGATGAGAGGCCAACGCTACCAGGCGCTGGAGGATATTCGGAAAGCAGTGCGTCAGTGTCTTTGAGCAGCTGGAACGGACTTCTATCATAAGGGAATTTTCATGCTTGTAGAACGCTGGAAAAAATGTGTGCAAAAAATGGAGACTATGTTGAAAAGTAACACAAAGGTCTGTAGATTAACATGGTGTACTTGGTTTGTCTAAAATAAATATTATGATTGTTTAAAAAAATGTTGCTCATGACTTTCAGTATGACCCTCGTAAGAGTGTAAATTATTTTGTGTTAGATTCTATCTTTCCTCACAAGAACCTAAACAATTCCCTATATTTTTTATGTAATATTTAGTTTAACATGTTCCAGCCCTGGACAAATTTATTTTTTGAAAAGAAAAATTGTCTGAACTGTGAATCAAATCCCAGACCTGTGACTCTGTACATTGGCATGCGGTACAAACACTAACAATTCTTTCAATTTCTTTCCCAGAGGTCTAGGGTTTGATTCCCAGTTCAGATGATAATTTATCTTTTCAAAAAATAAATTTGTCCATGATTAGAACATGTAAAACTACTTAAAAGTAATGAACATTCTCGTTAAAAATATGTTGAATAGAAGTCGTCTGATGGCATTGTTAATAACTCTAGCTACTGCCTTCAGACATAAGAGAATTGTATAAATGGAAACAAATGTTAGCGTTTGTACCGTAATTGGTCACATGCCGACCTCCAGGGTTCCATTCCCCGTTCAGACAATAATATTCCTTATTAAAAATTTTTAAAAATACCTATAAATTAATTTTAAATCACAAGAGAATATAACTTTCAAATAATATTAATTACACATCCTGCGACATAAGATAAAACCAGAATGTTATATACATACCTGCACCTAGAAGTTTGTGTGTGGCTATAGAGAAACCATAGAGAACAACTGTTGTCAGTATTAGATAAATGCAGACTGAAAGCCACATTTTTGGTGCAAAGGGCAATAATGGAATCATGATTCCAGGCAGAGATATGGGTTTTGGAGCCACTACTGTTATTCCACTATATCCATATGCATGACTGGAAAAAAAAAAATGATAGAACAATTGTTCAAGTTTAGCTTGAGTTTTGGGTCTCAGTAGCAAGGGGAATAATATCATGTTGAGATATGATATTAAAAATGTGGTTAAAACAAATTTACTCTCAAGATAATTTACTTACATAGAATCATTGGGACCTAAAGCACATCTTGATCAAATTTGAGTTTCTAATATTAATATCTACTTCAGTTACCTACAGACTGTACGAAAAACCATTTACATTGGAGATATGTAATGAATGTATGAGACAATATAAAATAATAATCATCGTAATTTTCATTGTAGGCCGTCGGCCTGTTCTGCTCTCAGAATTCACCTTCCCATCGTCTTCTAGGACGTCCCACATCTCTATAGCCTTGAGCTTGGTACAACTATGCTTGTTTTGTTAGCCTAGAAGAGTCCATTCTTAAAATATGTTCATGCCATTTTTGTTTATGGTTTTGTATTTTTTCATTTAAATTAAACATTTTGAGTTCTTGCCTAATTGTTTCATTATGAATGTGGTCTCTTAGACTATATCCTGCAACATATCTGAGGAACTTCATCTCTGATGTTCCTAGCAATCTTCTATAAAATAATGAATTGTACTATCAATATAAAATAATGATACTACATTTCTGATCTAATTCTAACGTATAAAAATTCCTAAATAAGTGATTTCACTATAAGATTTTATTGTTTCTCCAGTGTCCAAAATTAAATTTTGTTCTGGTTCACCAATAATAAAAATAATAATAATAATTTATTTAGCTGCTAGAGTTAAGGATATAAGGCCACTCTTTCACTCAACCAGTGAAAAATACTAAATACAGAAACAAATTACATAATAATATTATAAGTAAATATTTATACTAAATAAACTAGAATTAAGAGAGTCAATATTATTAGAAAAGCAGAAAATCAGAAAGCATGAATTAATCCATAGAAATACCAATTACAAAAGAAGGAGAATTAAATGTCTTTTAAAGAGAATTAATGAGTGGATTGCACAACTTAAGTCTCAATCATGACCCTTCTTTTCCAATTTTTTAATGTTTCTATAACAACCATAAACCTGAAAATATATGGCTGTTAATTACAAAAACAAATGATCATGGTTTCATAACAATTGCTGTGGGTTTTAAGTTATTTTTATAGTTGCTAAACTGTGCCTTACACTCAATGTCTAGTTACATAAACAAAATGATTATTTAGTTATATGAATGGCATCCGAACAGAAAGAAGAAAAGAGGGAGACCAAGGTTAACATGGAAGGAAAACATGAAGAGAGTAATGCAAGCTAGAGGGCTAAGCATCGAAGATGCCCAAGACCGTAGGCTTTGGAGGTTTGGCACGGGAAGACGGCAGCAGCTGTAAAAACCCGAAGATAAATAGATAGATTTATTCAGCATGTGACAAGTGCCTCAACGAGAAAACTAACAAGCAACTAACATATTATATTTGAAGAGAAAAATTTTCGCCTAGACTGAGACTCGAACCGGGACCTTTGGCTTGCTGGGCCAAATGCTCTACCAACTGAGCTACCGAGGCGAGTTGTGATCTAGATGCAAATTTTTCTCTTATATACATTGTAACTCCCTTGCACCAAATGCTTTCAAATCTTTGCTTCTATCTTTGCAAATGGCGGCTTCTTACACAAAAGACATTTATTGGGAATTTAACACTACTTTATAAAGTCAGTAGGGCTTCTACTGAGGTTTTTATTATTAATTTAACACTTCTCACTGAAGTGTGAGATTAATAATAAAAACATCAACTAAGGTATTACCTGAATGGGAAAGTCCAATTACATTTTAGTCACAGGCTCAAATTCAAGTTTCACAAGACTGAAAATCTTTAGACTCAGAACTTACTGCTTAAAATCTCTCCTAGAGGACTTTTTCCATCCTATAAAATCCATTGTCCTTGACCGGGTTTGAACATGTAATCCTCAGCACTAGAGGAAAGGAATTTAACCCCTACAACATCATGATCTTATGTACAATTCATCAAAAATTCTATTGCACGAATGAATATTAATTTTAACAATGTGTTATACTGCATCATCTTCTGTTAAAAGTTTAATACTAAACAGTCTCCTATTGCATGGATGTTTACCTGATCTTATCTCTGTGGAACTTATGAGTGTGTTATCTATAATCTATGTCACCCGAGTTGATAGAAGGGACATCATTTTACTACCCCCACTACTGTAGGAGTGCATACAATAACTAGACCAAAGCTAGGAATGTGGCTGTTACCAATTATAAACCAACTCCCCCAAAGCTGTGAAAACCAGAAAATAAAATATTATAATTTATCCTTTTTTCAGAGGATTTTTTTGTAAAAAATATGATATATAGTTTTTAATTCCTGACTTATTTTGTTATACTTTGAATTTATATTAAGATTTCTATAACTAATATAATACTAAACACAGTTTTAGTATGATAATTTGTTGGGTGGCAGACCGGTGGAGGGCCGTCTATTGTTGATAGTGTAGTTCAGTACTGACATTGTATTGACGGCACAAAAAACATTTGCTTTTTTCAGTAGACTGTTCTTAGATCTAGCAGTGTGCTGGATTTTAGAATTGTCTTGAAAATTCAGTTAATGCATAATTTATTTAGTAGAATTAAATGTTTAGTCAGTGTTTAATAAATTGTTTTTATATATTTTTAAAAATATTTAGATAATTATTATTTTTTTTAGTAATACTTAGTGCTTAGTTATTGTGTGATACATATGTGGAAAGCAGAGTTAAACATTTGAGTGTATATATATATATATATATTAGTTTCGGCATACATTTGAACATAATTTAGACACAGTAGAAGCTGGGATTTAAATATGCATACAAAGGAGATGTTAAACAAGTAGAAAAAAAATGTATATATAGGTATAAGTTTTAAAAATAACTATTATATATTATATTACTATTATAAATTTTCAAATTGTTCAGTATATAATCCAATATAATTTTATTTTCATAACATAATTTAGAAGACTGATGAATTTGTAACAGAGAGTAGTACCTTCCCCTGTACCTGCTAGTGGAGTGAGTAAAGGGAGGATCTCTATTAACTGATTTGAAATAAAGAATAGTTAGCTTTTATAGGAATTAACACTATGAGGTACTATTTATTTATTTACGTAAAATTGTATCGTCCTGTGCCGTAGCCGAGCGGTTAAGGTAGGAAGCCTTGGTGCAGAGCTATGGGACTTGTGCTGGTTCGAGTCTCCATGGGGGAAGAAATTTTCTCATGGTATTTCGGCCAGTATGGGACCGGTGCCCACCCAGCATCGTGAGGCAATTGGATAGCTACAATAAGTAGCGGCTGCAGGTTGAGGAACCAGCGATAACGGCTGGGGGACTCGACATGCTAACCACATGTCACCCCTACACTGGCTGTTGATCATCTACCTCTGTGATTAACACATGTGGATGTGAAGGGCCAGCAGCCGGCTGGTAAAAGGGCAACCGCTGAAAAGTGGAAAGACCCTCAATCGGAATGGGAAATTTTATCACCTCACCTCATATTCTTCTTAGACTAGTTTCGAAACCTTCTTCAGTTCCATCCTCAGTATTTTCACGACCATTTTTATGTCGTCTTGAAGAGCCACCTCTTGCTCCCTCTGTCGATAGAGTGAAGAACTTCAAAATCAAATAATTTTCCTCAGGAATTTCAAAGTTCATTAATTTCTCTTTTTTTGAATGTAGATTTTTTTCAAAAAATCTACATAAAAAAAGGAGAAATTAATAAACTTTGAAATTCCTGGGGAAAAAGATTTGATTTCATATACCAACAGAGAGAGTGAGAGGCAGCTCTTCAAGATGACATACCAACAGTCATGAAAATACTGAGGATGGAACCAAGGAAAGTTTTGAAACTAGTCTAAGAAGAAGAATATGTGGTGAGGTGATAAAATTTTACTTAAATATGTTATCTAGTATTTCTCTCAAAATATCCATTTCAATTGTTTCTAAACACTGTTTTGTTTTAGTAATGTCTGCTCTTGTCTCAGAAATATATTTTGATACTGAGCTCATTACCGACTGGCTCTATAGTGTAGGCCTAAAGGTTAGTTACTTCATGGCTCTACAACCTCTTTTAACAATTTTATTCAAGTTGTCCTGTTTCCAGTCTTTCTCCTCCAACCTCGTAGCATAAAAGTTCCATCAGATTGTTCTCAATGCTGTACAGCCATCTTGAAAAAGTCTTCTTCCTTCTTGATTTCCTATAAATAATTTCTTCATCCAGTCTTTGAATATGTCTCAACCATTGTGGTATTCTTGCTTAATTAATTATTGGGACTAGTCAACGTTTCTGATATAGTAATTTAATATTATAAATAATCATCTCACCTCATATTTTGTCTTTTTTTGGACCAGTTTCAAAATAATTATTCCATCATCAGCATTTTAATGATTGTTGTTCTGTTGCAGTGATCCACTGGCTTCTTCCTCCATCTTCAAATCAATTCACATTCCCTGAGAATTTCAAAATTCATTAATTTCACTTTTTTTTAATGTATTTTTTTTCACAAAATTGTGAGCTCTTTAAGTTTGTCTATTTGTTTTATTAATTTAGCTTTTCTTTCAATTTGATGTTATTTTGACCAAATGTGAGCAGCTCCTGCAGATTTTTCAACTTCTCCATTTTTAACATTCCTAAGAAGTTCCTTCAATCTGTATAACCGGAAAATTAATCCTTATGTAATAAAAATAATTTGGGACTCTTTTTATTTAAATTTTAATATAAAAAATATTTAAATAATTTAAAATTAAATATTATTTATTTTACAATGTTAAATATTATAGATGGATTTTGTAACACTAATGTGAAATGTAACAGCTATTACGTCACATATATTGTCGTGATAAATAATAGAGAATTCACAGACAAAAGTTACGACATAACAAAGATTCAGTATGGTCTTAAGTCGACCGAACATCAAAAATATGATTGGGTATCGAGGAATGAAGACGGGCTTATCGTGTTCTTCCTTGATGATGTCATTACCATCAGGGGAACTGACAACATTATTGTTTGCAACAAAAGAAAAGAAGATGGTTATAGAAATTTAAAATAGATCGACGCCATTGAGTCATCTAGAAATATAAATTTAAATAATTGGTAATATATTAAATTATATTGATTTCATCTATGCAGAAAACATAAATACAAACGACACAAGTCTAAGGAAATAATTATATTTAAAAAATATATAAATTTAAATATTTATAGCTAAATATATATATATCTGATAAAATGATCGAAACGATATATATAAGTTTCATCTTTATTGCCATATTTATTTATTTAAATAAATAACTTACATCGAAGTGTTACAAATATTGGCTTCCAACAATTATTATTGTGTAATAAATTACTTATTGAAGAAGTAAATGTTTTTATTTAATTTAAAAATTTCTTCACTCGTCATATTTGCGGTAGTAACAAATATTAGCGCTTCTCACCATGATTGTGTTGATCAGCGACTCCCCTGAAGGGATCTACATGCCGGTGCAAAATTAAATAAACGGACAAAATAATAAATTTAATGAAAGAAATTTATTACCTAAGAAACACAGTGACAAATATCGGCGCCGCAACGTGACCTGAAACTTACAGTTACATCTGTTATATCCTGGTATAATTAGTAATATCCTTAGTTCTTGCCCTCGAGTAACCTTCATCACTTACAACTTCATAAATTCTTCTTAATATTCACTTCTCACACATTTATGTCTTCATTTAGTATTGTCAATGTTTGTGATCTGTATTACAAGTTGACTGGTAGAATCGTTGCTTCATAAATTACCATTTTAAATTTCCTTGAGGTAGCAGCGGCATTTCAAGAAGGGGAAGGAGCAGAAAGTCCTTCTGTGCATCATTCTTCTCATTTAACAAAGACTTCAAATACTTAAACTAGCTTATTTTCTCAAAACTGTCCATCTCAATTGTTAGTTCTCTGACCTCTTTAAATGTACCTCTCTTGTCAGTAACCACATTTTTTGTATTTTTATCTTTAAATAACAGTCTCACTTGTGATTTAACTGCTCATTAGAGATCACTAACTTGAGTGAGACAACTCATCTCTGTTTCATGCAAATCCTTGATAAATACATGTTTTTCAGCCTAAGAAAGAGTCTGCAGCTTGAGAAATGCTTTGACAATCATTTTTATATGACTTGCCTCATTTTCATTGTCTTCTAAGAAACAAATGTTTTCACTATTTAAGAAAATAGTGGACTTTACAAACAAGAATTAACAGTACTTCTTTGATATTACAATAATTGAATTAACTTTTTTTGAATGTACTCTGGTACACAGTATATTGATTCAGTTTATTTAACTAAAATAATTAATTACAATAATATGCTCCATAAAAAATGTAAGTAAAGTAAAATGATCCCACTACAGGCCTCGGGAGGCCCTTGGGGTAGTAGGAGGTTAAGACTCCCACTTTTTCTTGACAATTGGCACTTTACGTCAGCCGGGTTGTCAGCCCTGCATGATGACCGCCTTTAACCCCAGAACAACCGTCTGGTACTCATTTCTATTAGAGGCTGAGTCGACCCCAGGGCCATAGTGCCGCCACAATGTTTGGGTCAGTTTAAAAATCCTGACCCCACCGGGACTCGAACCCTCGACCTTCCGGCTTGTAGCGCAGTGCCTTAACCACTATGCTACGGCGTGCCCCCCATAAAAAATGTATAAGATAATATTGCAAGAAAGCGTTTGTATTAATATGTTTCATTTATATCCTTTGGAATTGTTTCATAACAATTTATTTATTTACTTACATGTTGCCTACTATATTGAATATATGCTGTCTTATTATTTTTTGGATGCTAATTTTAAACTTAATTCTATCTCAAAACCATATGATAGAAATAGACATTAGAGCTTTTATACTATATATTACATGCCTGTATACCAGAGGTAAAGATCACTACATATGTCAAAATATTAAATTTTAAATTAGTTTATTATGAATACATAGTTTAGAGCTTTAATCATCATCATCCGGTACCATGGCAGCTGACGCCGTCTTCCGGAAACCAAACGCCATTCCTCTCTGTCCATCCATTCATCTTCCTCCATTCCTCTGATATTCATAGCTGCTTGTACCCCTTCTATCCAAGTTTTCTTCGGTCTTCCTCCCTTCCTCCTTTCCATTGGGATTCCATAACAATTTTTGGCAATCTTTGCTCTGGCATTCTTTTGACATGACCATACCACTGCAATATTTTCTTTTCTATAATGTCTATGATGTCCAGCTCCTCTTGTACACCCATAATTTCCCTTATTTCTTTATTTCGTATTCTATCCATTCTAGATTTTCCAGCTGATCTTCTTAAAACATCCATTTTTATACTTAAAATTCTTTTCATTTCCCTGATAGGAATTTGCCAGACTTCAGCACCATATGTTAAAATGCTCTGAATTATGGTTTGATATATTTGTAATTTTCTATTTTTTGTAATATTTTTGCTCCACCAAACAGAGTTTAAAGCATTTATTGCTTATATTAAATTAATGTTGGGAAGTAAACATTATGAGGTATAATCATTAAAATTCATCGGAGAACATATTGTTTAAACAACTCACCTCATAGGATTCATGCTTCCATGATATCGCGATTTCAAACATAGTCATGTTCATCATCAGCCATAACTCCGACTGACGAAATTCTTCGGCCGTCAACTATTCTATTGTCGCCATCTTCAGTGCTGCCATCTATGGTTGAATTTATGAACTTCGAAATCAATGTAATTTCGTTAGGTATATCAAAATTCATTGATCTATTTTTGTTTTTCTGAATGTATATTTTTTCCCAAACTGTCAATTCAAAAGGTTTCTCTACTTGTTTTAAAAGTTTAGCTTCTCTTCCAATTTTATGATGTTCTAATAAACTATGTGCAGCAATTGCAGATTTTTCAATTTCACAATTTTTAATATTTCTGAAATGTTCTTTTGCCCGAATTTCCAAATTCCTTTTTGTTTTTCCTATATAAACTTTATTGCAATCTTCACAATTTATTTGATAAATTCCAGATTTCTTACTGTCTTATCAAATAAATTGTCGACGAATTTCGTCAGTCGGAGTTATGGCTGATGATGAACATGATTATGTTTGAAATCGCGATATCATGGAAGCATGAATCCTATGAGGTGAGTTGTTTAAACAATATGTTCTCCGATGAATTTTAACATTTATTGCTTGTTTTGTTTGTGCGATTCTATTTTTAATTTCCACTGTGTTATCGACTGAATGGTCTAATTTTGTTCCTAAATAAGTGCATTCAATACTAGGTTTCAGTTCTTCTCCATTGTTGAAATTTATATTTTCCATTTCTTCTCCTATACACAGATATTTACTTTTCTCAATGTTTATATAAAGTCCCCATTTTTCATATTCTTCTTTTAGTTTTTTAGGTATATATTCTATGTCATCGTGGTCCTGTGCTATTACTACCTGGTCATCTGCAAAATTTAGTGAATATAGCTTTAAAAACATTTAAAAACAAATAATACTTCTCAAATTCGTTTGTATTCACAATTGAGGTTATGTAGTAAAAAAATTTAAAATATTAATAAAATACCTGATAATGTATCAGTCTTCCTCAGTTAAAATGGATTTTTGTTTAACAAAGTCACTTTACAATTTATATGCCAATATCAATACCAATACCAAACTACCTGCTGAAGATGGAACATGTTCTGATAGGTCTAAATGGTGTTAACTAATTAACAAAGTTTTTAAAACAAAAATCAATTTTAATTGAAGAAGACTGATATATTGGGTATTTATATTAATATTAAAAAAATTAAAAACAAATGCTAAAGAAAGTGACCTGACCTCAAAAACTTATGCGACACCAAAAGTGCAATACATTATGGACAACCTTTATTAAACGTGAGGTTTATGTCAGCAAAATATTTGACATAGACACTGAAATTAACCCGTCAGCGTGGAAGGACGTGACATAGGTAAAATAAAGCTATTATTATTATTATTATTATGTACGTGGGATGAATTCTTGTCCTGGTGCAGAGATACGTGACATGTATGCTAGCTGCACGCACTGCTTTAAACTGTTATCATCATCTTATTTTTTATGTTAACTATTTCCTATTTATAGAACTCTGATATAGAGACTTCAATGTTTTTATTAGTGTGTACATTATTCAATGATGCCATTAAGGAACTTTTTAAAAGAATTTTAGTTTTATAGTTATTTTTGTGGCTCCTGACACTTTCTTACATTTATAACTTCACAAAACATTTCTATGTTATTCCCTCTTGTCAACTGTAAGATCCAAGAACAAACCGAAATGTTATATTGACCAATAAATGGTCAGAGGACTTTTTTTTTCCTCGAAAAAAGAAAATCCGTGTTTCTTTGTTGGTTTAGTTCTTGGTGATCTTGTCTAGCGTTTACTAAAGAAATGGCGAAAAGTTTATTGAGTTCCGAGATCGAGAATCTTTTGAATTCTCATTTTAGTGATTCAGAAGAAAGTGTTTTTGATTCTGATGACGAATCTGAACTAAGTGACGTAGCAGTGGCAGAAGCGGAAATGCAATCTGATCTGGAATGTGATACAGACGAAAATACGATAGCAGGTCAGGCAGAAATATTTACATGGGAATCCATGTGTAATTATGTTCCAAAACGTGAAACATTCGCTAATGTGTTCGGCCCACAGAGTGTTGCAAGAAATGTTAGTAGTGTGGTAGAAGCATTCAAACTTTTCTTCACTCTGGAACTTGTCAGCATGATTGTTACAGAGACTAACTGTTATGCAGATCAGAACATGAAATCTCGAGATATGCTTTTCTCATTTTGATTAAGAGTGAGAGAATGGACCCCTGTGACACTTAATGAAACAGTATGTTACTTTAGTACTATTTATGTTGATGGGAATAGTACAGAAACCTACTTTTCGATCCTATTTTTCACACAATTCAACAATAGCCACACCCATATTTGGTTCTGTTATGTCCTTGGACAGATTTGAAGCTATTTGCAAATTTCTTCATTTTAATAACGATGATACAAAATTCACTACGTATGACGGCCCAAAAAAGTTATTTCTGATTTATCCTTTAGAACAGTACTTCAACAAAAAAATTTCAAACAATGTACATATCAAAACAAAATATTTCAATCGACAAATCCCTTACATTATGGAAAGGGCATCTATCATTCATTCAATATCTACCTCTAAAATCACCAAAATTCGGAATTAAAACTTTTGAACTCTGTGAATCGACTACTGGCTATTTGTAGTTGTACATTGTTTATACAGGTAAGGACGCAATATTGGATTCTAGTTTGACGTCAGATGTTGTGAATAAAACTATGACTATTATATTTCAACTTATGGAACCGTTACTAGAGAAAGGGTATATACTGAGGATGGACAACTTTTGTAAATTCTCTGTCATTGGCAAATGAAATTAAAATATTTTAAAACTGACTATGTTGGGACACTCAGATTGAATAGGAAACGCGTGCTGAAGACAATAAAGGAGAAAAAATTGAAAAAGAGTGAACTTATTTCACAACATTCAGGTCCAGGGGGGACAAGGTTGTTCGCCTCCACGCGGTGTCCCCTGGGAGCATATTTTGATATTTTGCTGCAAAATGAACAACAATTATAGGCGCAAGAAGCACCAGTACAAAAGAAAAACTACTCTTATTAGAGCAAAAGAAAGAACTACACTCAACATCCTCCAGTGGAATGCAGGAGGATTATCTACTGCAAAAGTATCAGAATTGATTAATGAAGCAGTAATCCAAAGCATAGATATTTTTATAATTAATGAAGCTAATATTAGCCCACAAAATGAACAATTTATCAACACACCTGGATACAACCAACATAATCTTATATAAATCCAGACAAATAGCCAGTGGAATCCTAGTAGGGAGTAAAACAACCCTCACCACAAATTTTGTAATTATCAAGCAAATGAATGAGTATGATACATCTGAAATCATAGAAATTGAAGTATAGAAACAGAATTACCACACTAACATCTATGGAATATACAGTCCTCCTAATAACAAACATCTGAATCTAGATATATTAGACCTCACATGTAATAACACTGTAATAGTGGGAGAGTTCAATGCAGCTTCCCCAAATTGGGGCTATACTTACAAAAATGCAACAGGTAAAGCCGTAGAAGAATTTCTAGCATCCAACTCTGTAGAAATACTATACAAACAACAAGATCCACCAACATACCTCCATTATAATGGACACGGAACAAATCCTGACCTATCCATTATTTCATCAAATCTTTCAAATGTTGCAACTCGCACAGTTGAAGATATGGGGACGGAGCATAGAGCAGTCATCACAAAGATCAAATGGACACACACCTTTGCACCCAGACAAACCAGAATCACATGGAACTTCAAAAAAGCAAATTGGAATAAGTACACAATAGAAACAGAAGCAGACACCAAACAATCAAAAATCGAAACAAAACCTAAAGATGAACTAAGAAACATAACCAACATAATACTACACCGAGCAAAGACTAACATACCAAGGGGGAGGATTAAAAGATACAAACCCTTTTGGAACACACAACTTCAGGCAATAAAAATAGAAAGAAACAGATTAAGAAAAACAGCTGAAAAAACAAAAAATCCACAAGACGTACAACACTGGAGAAAACAAAGTGCCATTCTCAAAAGAGAAATTATTAAGCAAAAAAGAACTAGCTTCCACAACTTTATAAGCAAAGCAGGGTTTGCACCAAAAGGTAGATCAGTATACACCTTTATCAAAAAAGTTAACAATAATAATGCTAACCGAAACAAACCCCCAATAAAAATAGAAAATAAGCCTATTACCGATGATAAAATAATTGCAAATAAATTTAACCACCACTATGCCAACGAACACAAACTCAACAAATATGCAAAGGACAACCAAAAAGCAATCAAAACCAAAATTGCCAAGAGCAACCTAAACATTCACACGAAACCACATGACATTTTTAATAAAAAGTTCTCTATACAAGAGCTGGAAGAGGCAATAAAGAAGACCAAAACAGGAAAACAAGCCGGACCAGACAGAATATTTCCAGAATTCATAACACATCTGGGACCTTCAATGAAAAGAAGACTACTCAACTTCTACAACAATATTTGGCAACAACAGTACAGCATACCAGCACGAATGGAAAAAAGCCATTGTAATACCTATTCAAAAACCTAATAAACCAGCAGAAGACATAAATAGCTACCGCCCAATATCTTTAACATCCGTACTAGCCAAGATAATGGAAAGAATAGTTATGGCTAGATTAAATTGGTATCTGGAAACACAACACCTTCTGACTCCAGAACAGGCAGGTTTTAGACCAAAACTTTCAACAAGTCACCAATTGGTTAAATTCACCCAGGAGATCAAGGATGCCTTCAACAGAAGAGAGAGTGTCCTAGCAGTATTCATAGACCTACAAGCAGCCTATGACAAAGTGTGGCGCACCAACCTATTTGGAAGCTACAAAAAAATGGGAATAACAGGCCATATGTTACACTGCGTTAAATCCTTTGTAACACAAAGATGGATAGCTTCCAAGTATAACAACCTCCAATCAAATTACGTCCAAACCAAAACAGGACTGCCACAAGGCGCTGTCT
Organism: Diploptera punctata; assembly: GCA_030220185.1. Taxonomy (NCBI): domain Eukaryota; kingdom Metazoa; phylum Arthropoda; class Insecta; order Blattodea; family Blaberidae; genus Diploptera; species Diploptera punctata. The sequence continues at coordinate 156,381 of JASPKZ010007911.1, forward strand.
CAAGCACCACCCTCTTCAATAGTTACATCAATGACCTCCCTAAGGAAATCAAAACTAATCAGCACATCAAATGTGCACTATTTGCAGATGATTTAGTCATATGGCCGAAGGCCAACAATTCAGCCAGAAACCACAAAGAACAGCTGCAGAAGTATATGGACAATGCCATAAAAAGGCTACAACACTGGTGCACAATTAACAACATGGAAATCAGCATGTCAAAAACATTTTACCAGTACTTTTCACTAAGACACACAAGTGAATCCTTCAACATACCAATCAACAATAGCCCGATAACCAAATCCAATTGCACAAAATACCTAGGAGTCCATCTAGATAATAAACTAAACTGGGAGCATCATGTCAACAAGACCGAAGAAAAAGCGAACAAAAACTCATACATACTGAAGATATTAGCTGGAAAGAAATGGGGGAGCTCATTGGACACCCTAAACAAAACATATAAAATCTACATGAAACCAATTATAACCTATGGAGCAGAAACAATAGTAACAGCTAAAGACACCACAATGAATAAACTAGAAATAATCCAGAACCGAATGCTAAGGTTAGTCACTGGAGCAGTAAAATCAACTAACACTGCAACTATGAGAATGTTCACAGGCAACCCCTCAATTAAAAATGAGATAGAAAAGAAATCCTGCATCATGCACACAAAATTAGCAACGCTACCAAAAGCAATCCAACCTCAAAGCACAACACCCCAGATCTTAATCACACAATCTTCCTTTCTCTACAAAACTAGTAATCTATTCCAAAAACATAAATTAGATGCCAAAACTGAACCAACACCTCAAATACCAAGCCCATTAGATTACCAACTGTACAATGCAACCCTCTCAATAGACGAAATAATAAAGAAAAATGATACAAACCCATCAATAGCCAAACAAATGACCTTAGAAACTATTAGTACAAAGTTCCCAGAACCAGACTGGCTAAGAGTCTTCACTGATGGCTCCAAAACCAAGAGTGAAAATGCTGGTGCAGGAATCTACTCCCATCTGTTTAGTCAATATGTTGCAGTAGGCACAAACAATACAGCCTTCGATGGTGAAGTAAAGGCCATAGAAGTAGCACTACACAACCTCCTATTCCGAACAAAAATGTTTACAAAAGCTGTTATTCTGGCAGACTCTAAGGCCGCTATACAAGCAATAACCTCCAATCAAACACCAGAAAATGAAACTATCTTGGAATGCCGTAAACTTCTGAAATACCTCAACAACCAAAATAAATTAATAGCTTTCCAGTGGATACCCTCGCACATCGGAATAGTTGGCAATGAAATAGCTGATGGACTTGCCGAAAAGGTACCAAAATACAGATAACAACCCACCCCAATTCGAACCTACACAGAAAGATCGAAGAAATTAAGGAAGCATTCCAAATGGAAAACATGAAAGAAAACATTGCAACAGCCTGAGGGAAATCATGGGAAAAAATTGATGAGCTATACACAGAAATAAAATATAAAGGCCGCAAAGAAGCAGTAGCAAAATTCAGACTGATGTCAGGACACGACTGCCTGACTCACCACCTCCACAGAATAAAAGTTTTCCAATCCGACAGATGTGTCATATGCAAAGACCCGGACCTGATCATGGACAAACACCACCTTCTAGTCTGTCCAGCTTTAAATCCAACTGCACAACACTCTAAGGACCTTGTTCGCTTGTTCTGGGAAGCCAGAGAGAAAATGACTTAAGCGTCAAATCTCGCCATTAGAAAACAACAACAACAACATTCAGGTCCAGTTACAGTTATGAAGTGGAGTGACAATGTTATCCACATACCATAGTGACGAAACCAAAATTGTGAAAATTAGAAGAGGGCAAGAGAAGGTGAAACCGGTGATGATATGCGACTACAATTACTTCAAGGGAGGCATGGATTTGAAAGACCAATTACTACTAGGTTACCTGATTGCAAGAAAAAAAAATTGGTCCATGAAAATATTTAAAAGACTTTTAAACATATGCATACCAAATGCAAGTATTATATTCCAGCAAAACATGGAAACAAAAAGAAAGACATTTTGAAATTTAGGGTTAATTTAATTGAAAGTATCTTAGCCCAACATGGTTCATGTATAGAAAGGAAAGTTCCAGAAAGGCACACGAGTGATAATAATGTACCCAGATTGTTAGAAAGACATTTTTTGGAGAATATTCCACCAACAAGGAAGAAGTCTAAACCACAAAAGAGGTGTGTTGTTCGTAATAAACATGGAAAGAAGAAAGAATCCACTTATTGGTATCCAAACTGTCAAGCCTTGAAAACAGCTTTAAGATTCTTCATAAGTACTGCCATGAGTGATTTCCAAATTATTGATAAATTCACGACTCACGAAGTGAGGAGTAAATTTATCTAGAGAATTTGGAAATCAAGAGTGGCATTTGTTTGGACTATTTAACGAATAAAATTTAGCTGTATGCTCACAAATCATTATTTACATATAGTTATTTTAAAATATTTATATATTTAATGTAAACGGCAATGTTTGAAAACAAATGAGAAACGATTGGTACGCTTCATTAGCTTCTTTTGTTCGTCACTGCAATCAAATCATATTATTCATTGCCAAAGGAACGCAATATTGTAAGAATGCACTCTAGCGGAGAAAAGATGAAACACATCAAACTGTATATTAATTCATTTCTGATGTCTTATGATGTAAATATGACAATTATATTTTTCTGGGAAAAAATACATTTAAGAAAGTGCAAACAGTGGTTTCTTTTTTTGGTGGTATATAATCAATTGCTAAAAATGTTGTTTATATTAACTCCCGCATGTGGTATGTGTTGACATTCATGCACTATATATACAATCTGGTAGCCGTATTTCTTAGTGAGTCAGTCACTGCAAAATAATGCTATGACCTATTCAGAATGTTAAAAAGGAGGTGCTTTCTTTATTATGATAAACTTTAGTTGGTAAATTCTAGGCAAAACACGGCTGTGATTGGTTGTAAATAAAAAATCGTTGTAACGTGATTGGTCATTGACTCCCATTTGGGGCATGAGCTAAATAGTCACATTAAACTAAATTTGTAAAGCCCCCTTCTGCTCTAAGTTTTTTTTCTTCTTTCGGTAGGCCCTTTTCTTTGTGTATATATTCCATTGTGAAGTTAGGTAGTGAGCCGGTTCTCTGTATCCTTCAAAGAATTTGTTGTCTAATTAGTTATATATGTGAACTGTATTGTTTTAATTATTATTACAACTGTGGAATAAAAACCATTAATAGTCTTCGCCAGAAGAGATGTTGTGTGAGTATGATAATATCTTTAATTTATTAAATGTGTATACACCAAGAGGGAGTGTGAAATAATTTAAATTATGCAGGATATTAATGCCTTACTTGAATACTCACAATGGATGGCCGGATTTAAATCCCAGTGAAAACTCCTCCTGCATCAGGTTATGATGGCCACTTAACTCTACCTGCTTTGAGGGGTTAATGTAGAATAAACTGATTGCTATTTAAAGTTTTCCAATGATAAAATAAAAACATGCCAAATCTAATATTGGATTTTTCATTTTTTTAACATTTCCTTAATCTTTCTTTTATTCCTTAAAAATGTTACATTATTAATCAATGATGATCAAATTTATACATGTTACTAACAAGTAAAGTAAAAAATATTAGGCAAATTTGTATTCATTTATTATTAATATTACTACTATTAACTAACTCACTTACACTATTGAACCAATAGGTTCATGTACGCACAGATATAAGTTCTCCATACATCCTTATCCTGAGCCAATTCTTTCCAATCATTTCCTGTATAATCTACTTCCCTCAAATCATTATTAATGTTATTCTCCCACCTCCTCATTCTTGGTCTACCGACTGGGCATCTTCCCCCTAGTTTTCCTACAAGAAGCTTACAAGCACCTCTTTCATTCTCCATTCGTGCCCTTGATCTGGCCATTGCAGTCTACAAGACTTAACTATTCTTATTATATCTGACTTTCTATAAAGACCAGGTAGCTCACTGTTATGTAGTCTTCTCCATTCACCTGTCTGTTCATCTCTCTTTAGTCCAAAAATTTTCCTAAGAATTTTATTCTCAAATACTCGTAATCTCCTTTCCCCCCTTAACGTATGAGTCCATGTTTTGCATCCATATAACAGGGAGAATAATGTTTTATATATTTTCTGTTTAACACTTTTGTAAAGGAGTTGGGAAAACAAGGGCCTTGTAATGCATTTCCAGAATTGAGCCTATGTTTAATTTCTTTGTGCATCTCATTGCTACTCTATTTGTTACAAAGGTACTTGAAGCAAGGCCCATCCTTTGGTAGAGTCCTTACAAACTGCTTCATCAAGCCCAATTTGATGTGTAGTGGTGGAAGCAGGACTTTTTGAGGGTCTACAAGTGGTTCATGTAGGATGTTTTTAGTTCCAGGCACATTTCTATGCTCTGGCCAAACTTTCACACCCCAATGTTTTTGCTTTTCCAGAGGTGTCCAATGCATTTTCGTCAGTTTTTCTTGTGTGGCCTTGCATTGTCATGCAGCACAATCACATTTCGGATTGGTTTCCGGCGACGCTTGTTGCTGCTTTCCAAAGCTTATTCCAACATGTGAAGCAATTTCAGAAATTGTTACGCGCCGATCCTCCTCAATAAGGTCCCGTACAGCATGAATGTTGTCTGCAGTGATGTTTGTTCGTAGCCGTCTTTGGTGGGGCTCATTTTCCAATGAATCTCGGCCCGCTAAATTTTTTTGCGCCAATCATACACCTGCGTCTTCGAAAGGGTTCCTTCCTCGAACTGCGCATGGAGCCTTCTCAAAATTTCAGAAGGTTTAGTGCCTTCTTTCGCCAAAAACTTAATAATAATGCGTTGCACAACAGACGTGTGTATACCTCTTGCTCGCTCATGGCATACTGAAGCAAGCGACTGCTCTTCGGAGTGCGACACATCAAGATCCCTACTCCAGACACCCCCACCAACGTCCCCTCCAAACCGCAACCTTTGCAGTTTGCTACCAGAACCTCCAGATATAAATTCCGGTTTATATTTGATCCACCCTCGTATATTCAGTTTCATTGATGTTTACTTCCAGTCCCAATTTCATAGTGTTACTCGATAAAGTGTGTGTGTTAGCCCTTAGTATCTCCTCGCTATCACCTAATAATATGACATTATCAACATAAGCTAATAGCTTATAACCCTAGCAATGATTCCTGACGAATGAAATTTGTAATGAGAGCTTAGATGCGAGTCCTGTACTAACCAGATGTAGGTCTCAGCCAATAGGAAGTAGACCACACATCATTGCTAACTCCCTCAAATACAGTCACTGATAAGTATAAAGAATCCCCTCAAACACTAAAGTGGAACGATATAAGTCTGGCAGAAATGAAATAATTCTTAGCAATTATCATTCTTATGGGCCAAGAAGGAAAGACAGAATTGGAGTACAAATCCCTTGTTAGAAACACCAATATTCGGTAAACTAATCAGCAGAAATCGATGGGAGCAAATTTGGAATTTCTGTCATTTCAGTGACAATACCCTAACAGAAAATAATGAGGACAGACTGTATAAAATACGACCTGTAATGGAACACTTGAAACAGCGCTTCCAGACTGTGTAAAAAGCAGCGCAGGAACTGTCACTTGATGATTCCATGGAGAGGTCGTCTGAGAATTCGGAGCACATATAATCCGGGAAAGCTGGTGAAATATTGAATTTAGTGCGGGTAGTTAGTGAGACGATTACGGGATACATATGTAATCTGGAAATATATGCTGCAGAGGGGAAAAATTAGAAGAAACAATATTTTTCGTTCTGGAGCCAAATTTAGATCTGTGGCATCATGCCTATCAGGATAATTATTATAATAGTGTGACAATAGCTGAAAATTTGCTGAAAATAAAGACGAGAGTTTGTGGAACAATAAGCACTAACAGGGGGCTTCCAAAAGCATTTGTGGAAGCAGGAAATAAACTCAAACCACGAGAAAGTGCGTTTTGTAGGAAGGGGGAAGTTTTGCTACAAACATGGAAATATAAAAGAGAAGTAAGAATGGTTAGCAACAATGAAGAGACACGTGAGTGCGACTTGAAATTATTGTTAAGAAGAGAAATATGGCCTACGTTATTTTTGTATAGTACTGAACACATATGGAATCAATTTCAAAAGAATAAATAAATCTTGTGGCTCAAAAATAAATGTTAACACAAGAAAGTGGTATTTCTTTCTTATACTATTACAGTTACGAAGAAGGCCTATAACTATCGATATTATTTTTAATTTTTCTTTTGAGACGTTTGAACGTATCTGTAGTTGGTTTCCAGTAACATTAAATTCTAATGACGTGGCTCAAGTACAACTCACCATCTGCCTCGGCGACTCAGGAAATGTCAGAACGGAAATTTTAACTCGCAACTTACCGGGTGTTTTATGAGCCAATTCATTTTGTATTCACTTTTACTACGTATTCTTTACCTTGTGGCTGTCCTTCATTTTGCATTAAGACTAATTAATTTCACTTTCTAAGAATGAGGTGGGAGAATAATATTAACCATGATCTGAGGGAGGTGAATTATACACGGAATGGTTGGAAAACATTAGTTAAGATAGGGATATATGGAGAGCTTATGTCCGCGCGGCCATGAACCTCCAGATTCGATAGTTCTAGTGAGTTAGTTAGCTAGTTATTGTAATTCATGCAGGCATATGCTGAAATAATTTACTAGGTGTTTATTAAAAGGTATCCCGCGTCGTAGCCTAGTTGTTAAGGCAGTATGCCTTGGGGCTTGTACTGGTTCGAGTCTCCATAGGGTAAGTAATTTTCTCATGGAATTTCGGCCAATATGGAATCGCTACCTACCGAGCATCATGAGGAATTTGGGCGGCTACTATATGTAGCGGCTCCAGGTTGAGAAAACCAGCTGTAACGACTGGGAGACCTACATGCTGACCACATGTCATCCCTACACTGACTGTATGATCGTCTACCTCCACGATTAACACATGTGGTTGTGAGGCCAGCAGCCGGCTGGTATTCCAGTCCTGTCGCGCCATGGAGTTGTTAAAATGTATTGCATGTGAGGGTTGATATAGGTCTACTTCTGTCGTTTTAAGAAAAATCGCCTCTCGATGTCTATAGGCGTATCCTCTTTGTATGCACTATATTAATTTTATATCGTTCAGATGGTTCTTATGTACCTGGATATCTAATAACATGGATTCAGTTGTGTGAAGATGGGAATGAATGGATGTACTTAGTGAACCAATGTGTTCCATATGCCTTTAGAGTTAGTTAAGAGTTTTGAGCAGCGACATTCCACAATAAACTGGCACATTACTTTTAAATTATTTACCTGTAATCTGTAAATTTATATTCATCATCCCAAAGATATACAGCAGCAAATCCTATATCAGCTTGGTCCATCGCCACCAGACCACTCAGTCCATTTCCACTTCCATTAGGCCAAATAGCTCCCCATAAATTCTCCAGATCATAAACACCTTTGTATGTCATATTTTGTTTCTTAATATATTCATAGACAATTCGAAATTCAAATCCATCATTAACTGGAGGATCGACTTCAAAGTCTAATACGGAAAAAGGAGGATATGAAATGGTCGTAATATAGAAAGGTTTACCCATTAAATTCGTTATTTTATCGGGATATAAACTCGCCTTTCGAAGGAAACCTTTGTTTGAAATCCAAACATCAAGTAGAACTTCTTCTTCTGGATTTGGGAACTTGAATTTATGAGTAACCAACTTAAATTTATTTTCGTAACTACTTTTTATTCTAGGATTAACTAATGTTTCTTTTTTCGAAATCATAAAATGCTTCTTTCTTTCTTCGTCATCTAAACTTTTATCAATTTTGTCAATAAAGTCGTTATAAGAGTCAATATTCTCTGATATTTTATTTATAATTTCATAATCATGATTTTCATAGGAAGTATTTTGATGTAAGTATTCTTTTGAATTTGTATCACTGCAGATGTTGCCGTCATGTAGATCATCTAGTGATTCTTCCTTATAAGAAATGTCTTCATAATAAAATATAGGCCTATTATCATTTTTGGGAATAGGTTTCACAACAACGAGGTCTGGCATGAAATCCATAGAACGCGAAGAGAAAACGCGTTTAATGTCTTTATCCCATTCATCAGGTATTACGTTATCAGATAATGCTGGAAGGTACAAAAATTTTCTATTAACCCTCTGTGAAGCCCATCTTGTCAGCTCTGAAAATGCACCAACCATAAAATTCAAATCTATAACTTGAACTATGTATCCAATACAGCGTTCATTCAACGATGCTACTACCAATTGTACGAATGAAAGCTTATCAAAACTTGGATCTTCATAAACTTGTTCATGTATTGTATCTTGTTCAAATTTATCATTAAGTGAAAATGAAATGTGCATTGTCGGTACCAAATCTGAAGGAAAGTACTTGAGTATTTCTCTGGAATTGCTGTTGTTTATTTCAGTGACAACAGATACACAATGCAAGTCACTGAAGAATTTTGCAACAATTTCTTCTACCATCTTTCCTAATTCTTCTTCTGTTGTGACAACTGAATGCAATATTTTCGCTGATTGAATTAAATCCGTTTGAACCCCATTAATAATAATTAATATAAACAGATAAAAAGTATACATTTTAGATGAATTTAATAAATTATGTTAGTTCATCAATATATAATGTCATAGGCTTGTGATGCAAGAGGCGTTCTTATGATGATATGGTTTTGTTATGTCAATGATAATAAACCAAACGAAAAACTAACGTATAAAATTCAAATGAATTCTTGAGAAAATTAAATTTAGAAAATTTCTCAAATTGTAATAAAGAAATGAATTATTTAATTTCGAAATTGTTAACCATGTGAAATAAAATACTTGGTTTATCCAAGCAAAGTAATAAGTATTATATATCTGTAGAATATGCCGCTTTTTACATTCTAATGAAGAAACACAATAATATTACAACAATTTCTTTAAATGAGATCTCTCGGTTATACAATGTACGTTACAACTACGAGGAAAGAAGCAGTTTACATTTGACTTTGTTTAATATCATTAGTTTATACTTTGAGAACGACATGCAAATACCATTTTCTTTACAAATGACGCAAGTTCTTCAAATGTTTTATTTTGTTCAAACCAAACATGTCACGACATTATGTGCCAAAATATTAATGTTGTTTTGACAATACAAATTGTCTATAATACAGCAAATTAAGTGAAATTTTGTTTTCATTTTAATAATTAAATTATAATCGATTTTGTTTACAGTACTTTTCCGTTTCCTATAGGAAGGAGTAAACAAAACTACTCTGATTTCACATTATTTAAATTATCACAAAGTAAACTATTAAAATAGATACCTGGCAGATGCCATCGTCCTAGACTGGTTAAAATTATTTTTAAAACATTTAAGAATTGTAGGCCTTTCCATCATCAGCTGAAGGATATGCGCTACTGTTGTTGTTTTCCGACACTTTTGACGTCAGCGGTCTTGCAGCTTCGTCGGTAGCGCTGATGTCAGAAGTGTCATCTGCTGATGACGGAAGCCGGTTTCCGAAATGTCTACACTTCTGAAAAGTTTAAAAAATGTAATATAATTGAGGACGACGACAGATGCCAGGTATATATCTTAATATTTTACGTTGTGACTATTTACCTCAACGGAATTAAGTGTGGATTTTATCAGTATTGACTATTTAAATTACGTTCTTCATTTATGACTTAAGGGGGTAGGCCTATATCTCAGGGAGTAGGCCTATATCTCAGGGGGTAGGCCTATATCTCAGGGGGTAGGCCTATATCTCAGGGGGTAGGCCTATATCTCAGGGGGTAGGCCTATATCTCAGGGGGTAGGCCTATATCTCAGGGGGTAGGCCTATATCTCAGGGGTAGGCCTATATCTCAGGGGGTAGGCCTATATCTCAGGGGGTAGGCCTATATCTCAGGGGTAGTCCTATATCTCAGGGGGTAGGCCTATATCTCAGGGGGTAGGCCTATATCTCAGGGGGTAGGCCTATATATCAGGGGGTAGGCCTATATCTCAGGGGGTAGGCCTATATCTCAGGGATAGTCCTATATCTCAGGGGGTAGTCCTATATCTCAGAGGGTAGGCCTATATATCAAGGGGTAGGCCTATATCTCAGGGGGTAGGCCTATATCTCAGGGGGTAGGCCTATATCTCAGAGGGTAGGCCTACATCTCACGGGTAGGCCTACATCTCAGGGGGTAGTCCTACATCTCAGGGGGTAGGCCTATATCTCAGGGGGTAGGCCTATATCTCAGGGGGTAGTCCTATATCTCAGGGGGTAGGCCTATATCTCAGGGGGTAGGCCTATATCTCAGGGGGTAGGCCTATATCTCAGGGGGTAGGCCTATATCTCAGGGGGTAGGCCTATATCTCAGGGGGTAGGCCTATATCTCAGGGGGTAGGCCTATATCTCAGGGGGTAGGCCTATATCTCAGGGGGTAGGCCTATATCTCAGGGGGTAGGCCTATATCTCAGGGAGTAGGCCTATATCTCAGGGGGTAGGCCTATATCTCAGGGGGTAGGCCTATATCTCAGGGGGTAGGCCTATATCTCAGGGGGTAGGCCTATATCTCAGGGGGTAGGCCTATATCTCAGGGGGGTAGGCCTATATCTCAGGGGGTAGGCCTATATCTCAGGGGGTAGGCATGTATCTCAGGGGGTAGGCCTATATCTCAGGGGGTAGGCCTATATCTCAGGGGGTAGGCCTATATCTCAGGGGGTAGGCCTATATCTCAGGGGGTAGGCATATATCTCAGGGGGTAGGCCTATATCTCAGGGGGTAGGCCTATATCTCACTATTTAACATCCCTCGATGTTGTGCAAACTAGAAACATCTAATATTATAAGCAGGTATATTACATAATACGTAAGTTATATCAATCTTTTGAGAGTAAAGGTATTTGTAATAAATACAAAAAAAAATGTCACGACAGTTCCGAAAAGTCAAGGCCGACTGAAGCGGTTCGTGTAATTGACTTATCATATAACAGTATAGGGAGTTACCTCAACACTATAGTAGCTTTACTTTAACTGAATTTCTCTACTTATCAATTCAAGTAGCCATTCGGTTTCGATCCCAGATAGCGGAGGGATAGAAATATTTATTTGCTTTTTTCTTGTTTTCAGACTGGAACTGTGCCCACTCAGCCTCCTATAAAATTATTACCGAGAAATTCTCTGGGGTAAATTTGGGTCGGAACGTAGGGCTAATGATCGTGGACTGTTCCATAGATCCAAATACCTTTTTTCCCCTTCTTCTCCTTATTCACTTGTTATCTTATATTGGCACGCTCTGTTCCAGATCTCATATTCTAAGAAAAATTACTTTATGTGGTATAATCGGGAATCGAATACGGGACCGCAGGTATCCAAATCAGATACGTTATTATAAGACAGAACTAGTCACTCGTTATAACATTATATATTTAAGGGATGTTAGGAAGAGCTCGATTTGTCGAAGGTTGAGAATTGTTCGATTAGGATTTGTAATTGGTTTCTAATTATTTTGAAACATTCTGTATATTAAAAGAATGTGATAGTACGCTGTACTATGGGTTACTCGTATAATTTATAATATTATAAAACGCAGTTACGAAATACTGATTCTACAAGTATTGGTTTCGAACAATAGGCCCATAGGCATAAGGTGCAGGAGAAAAACATGTCAAGTCCAATTTTGTATTTTTTGTTATCACAACAAATATGTACTTCAGAGCACATATTTTTTTAGACATGCACGTGATAAAGATAAAGAATGTGATAGTCTCAAGATAATACGAGGGATAAAAGAATAACAGCAGTATAACATGTTATCTACAACAAAACAGGGGAATCCCTAACTTATCATGACCAGACCTGAGGCATAATATTTTTTATTTTACTTTACAGCTAATGCGTGCATTGCCGATGTTTTATTATTAGAAACAAGGAGATTCTTCTTTGAAGTCCCGGTGCCATATTTGAGAACGTAAATTATAATGAACTATGTCTACATTTTACCAAAGAGAGATGAACAGACAGGTGAATGGAGAAGACTACATAACAATGAACTACATGGTCTTTATAGGAAGCCAGATATAATAAGAACAGTTAAGTCTCGTAGACTGCGATGGGCAGGACATGTTGCACGTATGGGGAATGAAAGACTTGCATGGAAGCTTCTTGTAGGAAAGCCAGAGGGAAAACGCCCAGTTGGTAGACCAAGAATGAGGTGGGAGAATAACATTAACTATGATTTGAGGGAAATAGATTATACAGGGAATGATTGGAATGCATTAGCTCAGGATAAGGATGTATGGAGAGCTTATGTCCGTGCGGCCATGAACCTACGGGTTCGATAGTGCCAGTGAGTAAGTAAGTAAGTAAGGTCTACATTTCACATAAAGTTATATTTCTTCATACACTTTCAATAAAAAAAATGATTGACGTAACTCTGCGAGAGTATGAGCTAATTCATTTTAGCTCCAAAGGTCGAACTGGAAATTAGCAACTCTTCCTTGCGCCTGCATCACAGCCGGCCCAGTAATGTGAACGTGAATTGGAAGTGTAGATTCTAGTTCAATCTGTCTACATTATTATGTAAACATTGCAACTTTTATATATTAATGTCCACCGCTGTGGCCTCGAAGTAGCGTGCTGCCTTGTCACGCAGCGAGCCCGGGTTCGATCCCCGGTCGGGACAGGCTCCTAGGTGAGGTTTTCTTCGGGGTTTTTTCTTACCTGTAAGACAAATGTCAGGAAGCTTAGGGCTCAACGGTCCCCGAAAATCATCCGGTCATCGTTATCATCCTTATCATTATCATCATCATTCTTCACCGGTGTGGAAAGCAACAGGAAGCTACCATACCTATAATCCCCTAGTAAAGCTGCAAAGCATAGCATGAAAATGCTATAATTGCAGTGAAAGACCTGCCCTCGGGTAGAATTACTATGGATGGATATATATTTAATTAGAGGGGAAACGCCCAGTTGATAGACCAAGAATGAGATTAGAGAATAACATTAAGCATGATTTGAGGGAAGTAGATTATACAGGAGGTGATTGGAAAACATTCGCTCAGGATAGGGATGTATGGAGAGCTTATATAAGGCGCGGCCATGAACCTATGGATTCGACAAAGCCTGTTAGTTAGTTAGTTATAATATATTAATTTACCGCTGTCGTCTTGAGGTAGTGTCCTGCCTTGTCACGCAGCGGTCGGGACAAGGTTCCTGGGTGAGATTTTTTTCGGAGTTTTTCCTCACCTTTAAGACAAATGTCTGGAAACTTTAAAGTCATCACAATCATCATTCGCCTTAGATTAAGATTAGAATTAAGGAGTCTTCTGATCAACATCATCGCCCATCGGGGCAGCGTAACTCCATCTTGCGTGCGCCCCAACTTCAGAAGTGGATTACAATTACACCAATTCCAGGAGAGAACACCAGAAATGTCGAAAAGACAATCTGGAGCATGGAATAAAACATATTTATGTTAGTCTTTCCTCGGCCCGGGTGTGGATTATTTCATGCCAAAACGTTTTTTGTCCCCTAATTGTAAGGGGGTTTCTCGGGAACAAATTATTGCCAAATAGCGGGATATTGAGAAACATACGATATAAGACGTTAGGTTCACTTTAATCCAGACCCACATCGCATGTGTCACATCTACTTATTTATATAAGTTAAGCTTGTATTTTAGCATCAATCTTGTCAGATGGAAGATAAATTCCCTCTATATATATGTCCACCGCTGTGTTCTCTAGGTAGTGTGCTGCCTTGTAACGCAGCGGGCCCGGGTTCGATCCCCGGTCGGGGCAGTTTTTCTGGGTGAGGTTTTTATCGGGGTTTTTCGTCACCTGTAAGACAAATGTCAGGAAAACTTTAAGGCCCAAACAGTCCCCGAAATCATATGGCCATCATCATCATCATCCTGATCATTATCATTCTTCACCGGTGTGGAAAGCAACGGGAAGGTACCACGCCTACAATTCCCAGTATATATCCATCCATAGTAATTCTGCCCGAGGACAGGTTCTTCACTGCAATCATAGCATTTTCATGCTATGCTTGCAGCTTTACTATATGATTTCGGGGACTTTTGGGCCTTAAAGTTTTCCTGACATTTGTCTTACAGGTGAGGAAAAACCCCGATAAAAACCTCACCCAGAAAAACTGCCCCGACCGGAGATCGAACCCGGGCCCGCTGCGTGACAAGGCAGCACACTACCTCGAGACCACAGCGGTGGACATATATATATATATATATATATATATATATAAGGTACTGAATTACATATTTAAAAAATTGTAGTGAGGTGAAAAGGGACATTTTTATGAAATATTTTTAAGAAGAGGGAAATTTCATGAAAGATCAACTGCAGCCTCAAGGGATGCTGGGGATGCTGGGGATGCTGGATTACGATTAATGTTTCCCACAAATGTTGAGTAAACATTACAAGTTATTTTAGTAAATCCTGTTCCCATATCCACAACGTGATCCCTGGTAAATAAATTGGTAATGTACTTCTACTGCAGCAAACAAGAGAGGACGAAAACGAGTATTCAGTACCTCAAAATTGGATAAGGGGGCGTACCCTGACAAGAAACATGCAGCGCGGTCCGCCACATTTAAATAACTAATACCAGAAATTACCTATTTAAGGGTTAAACAGTTATGCACCAGTTGAGAAGCACTCAATATTTTGGAGCCCTCCTACATGCTATTTTAATCTGAAAAAAAAAATTTAATTACTTAAGTGTTTACATTATAATAATTTTATTAATTTATTTTTGTACTGATCAAACGCATTTTGATTTAACTTCTTAATTATTAATTAAATTTATCACTCCAGGGGGAATATGCTAAGTTATGGATTTGGTACATTTTTCTCCAGTAAACAGCTGTGTCTCGGGGTAACATCGTTCCCTCGGGGGAATATGCTAAGTTATGGATTTGGTACATTTTTCTCCAGTAAACAGCTGTGTCTCGGGGTAGCATCGTTCCCTCGGGGGAATATGCTAAGTTATGGATTTGGTACATTTTTCTCCAGTAAACAGCTGTGTCTCGGGGTAGCATCGTTCCCTCGGGGGAATATGCAAAGTTATGGATTTGGTACATTTTTCTCCAGTAAACAGCTGTGTCTCGGGGTAGCATCGTTCCCTCGGGGGAATATGCTAAGTTATGGATTTGGTACATTTTTCTCCAGTAAACAACTGTGTCTCGGGGTAACGTCGTTCCCTCGGGGGAATACGCTAAGTTATGGATTTGGTACATTTTTCTCCAGTAAACAGCTGTGTCTCGGGGTAGCATCGTTCCCTCGGGGGAATATGCTAAGTTATGGATTTGGTACATTTTTCTCCAGTAAACAACTGTGTCTCGGGGTAACATCGTTCCCTCGGGGAATATGCTAAGTTATGGATTTGGTACATTTTTCTCCAGTAAACAGCTGTGTATCGGGGTAGCATCGTTCCCTCGGGGATATGCTAAGTTATGGATTTGGTACATTTTTCTCCAGTAAACAGCTGTGTCTCGGGGTAACATCATTCCCTCGGGGGAATATGCTAAGTTATGGATTTGGTACATTATTCTCCAGTAAACAGCTGTGTCTCGGGGTAGCATCGTTCCCTCGGGGAAATATGCTAAGTTATGGATTTGGTACATTTTTCTCCAGTAAACAGCTGTGTCTCGGGGTAACATCGTTCCCTCGGGGAATATGCTAAGTTATGGATTTGGTACATTTTTCTCCAGTAAACAGCTGTGTCTCGGGGTAACATCGTTCCCTCGGGGGAATATGCTATATTATGGATTTGGTACATTTTTCTCCAGTAAACAGCTGTGTCTCGGGGTAACATCATTCCCTCGGGGGAATATGCTAAGTTATGGATTTGGTACATTTTTCTCCAGTAAACAGCCGTGTCTCGGGGTAACATCGTTCCCTCGGGGGAATATGCTAAGTTATGGATTTGGTACATTTTTCTCCAGTAAACAGCTGTGTCTCGGGGTAGCATCGTTCCCTCGGGGAATAGCAAAGTTATGGATTTGGTACATTTTCTCCAGTAAACAGCTGTGTCTCGGGGTAGCATCGTTCCCTCGGGGGAATATGCTAAGTTATGGATTTGGTACATTTTTCTCCAGTAAACAACTGTGTCTCGGGGTAACATCGTTCCCTCGGGGGAATATGCTAAGTTATGGATTTGGTACATTTTTCTCCAGTAAACAGCTGTGTCTCGGGGTAACATCGTTCCCTCGGGGGAATATGCTAAGTTATGGATTTGGTACATTTTTCTCCAGTAAACAACTGTGTCTCGGGGTAAGATCGTTCCCTCGGGGAATATGCTAAGTTATGGATTTGGTACATTTTTCTCCAGTAAACAGCTGTGTCTCGGGGTAACATCGTTCCCTGGGGGAATATGCAAAGTTATGGATTTGGTACATTTTTCTCCAGTAAACAACTGTGTCTCGGGGTAACATCGTTCCCTCGGGGGAATATGCTAAGTTATGGAGTTGGTACATTTTTCTCCAGTAAACAGCTGTGTCTCGGGGTAGCATCGTTCCTTCGGGGGAATATGCTAAGTTATGGATTTGGTACATTTTTCTCCAGTAAACAGCTGTGTCTCGGGGTAACATCATTCCCTCGGGGGAATATGCTAAGTTATGGATTTGGTACATTTTAATCCAGTAAACAACTGTGTCTCGGGGTAGCATCGTTCCCTAGGGGGAATATGCTAAGTTACGGATTTGGTACATTTTTCTCCAGTAAACAACTGTGTCTCGGGGTAACATCGTTCCCTCAGGGGAATATGCTAAGTTATGGATTTGGTACATTTTCTCCAGTAAACAGCTGTGTCTCGGGGTAACATCGTTCCCTCGGGGGAATATGCTAAGTTATGGATTTGGTACATTTTTCTCCAGTAAACAACTGTGTCTCGGGGTAACATCGTTCCCTCGGGGGAATATGCTAAGTTATGGATTTGGTACATTTTTCTCCAGTAAACAGCTGTGTCTCGGGGTAGCATCGTTCCCTCGGGGGAATATGCTAAGTTATGGATTTGGTACATTTTTCTCCAGTAAACAGCTGTGTCTCGGGGTAACATCATTCCCTCGGGGGAATATGCTAAGTTATGGATTTGGTACATTTTTCTCCAGTAAACAGCTGTGTCTCGGGGTAACATCGTTCCCTCGGGGGAATATGCTAAGTTATGGATTTGGTACATTTTTCTCCAGTAAACAGCTGTGTCTCGGGGTAACATCGTTCCCTAGAGATAAGTTTCCTGAGTGAGGTTTTATCAGGGGTTTTTCCTCACCTGTAAGACAAATATTGACCAATTTTAAGAATCTAGTGGTCCCCGAACATCATCTGCCCACCACAATCACCCACATCATAATATTTGCCTTGTTTAGTATGAACGAATGAATTAATGGTGCCTTGTTTTAAATGTTCGAGTTAATTCGGAGGTGGCCCTGGCATTGTGCAGAAACGTAGCCATGTATGTGAATCCTCTCCAACAGATCGTGTTCCTGTAAGGCTCGTGTGACGTGGGGCATGTAAAAGTACCTACAAAGGGAGAAGTTAAACTAAAGTAAAGAGAGAGAAAGAAAAAATGTTTCATAAAGAATCGCTGAGTTGAAAAGGGAAGAAACTGCAAGTACCCTGCTTTTGAGAAACAACTTTCAAAAACAACATAACTTCTTACAGCTTGTTCTGACATATTTTTTACCAACTACAATATTGATCCTCTGCTTACAGGGAATGCAAATATAGCGACAACTGATAATTTCTATAGGGTATACGTGTTTTATCGCCCTTCGAAGGCAGTGGCGTTTCTTCTTTTTTCAAATCATCCAAAAATTAATACAGAATTATCACATAAATAAACTTCATATTAATGAATATATTGACAAAGTAAACACTGACCTCAGACACATATCTTTATAATCAATTGAGTTCGTGTTTACTTGATGAAAATCCATATTTATTAATTAAATAAAAATAAAACGTGGTTTTATTTGATTTTCATATTTCTTATATAATTCAGTGACAGCTGTTTCGGTACACTGTACCATCTTCACACATGTTAACAAATTATGAATTGTGTTCCATATATAAAACACATTGATAATAAGTTTGAGTTTGGTATCTTGCACAAACCATCTCATACTGATACCGCTATCCATAGTTCTTCTCTTCACCCATATACTCATAAGATGGCTTTAATACGTAGTTAGATTCATAGACTTTTAAATATCCCTCTTTCACCCTTGGAATATAATAATGAATTGAATATTATTAAACAATTGGCTGTTAATAATGGCTACGACCCTGAAATTATAGAATGTTTAATTAAGAAGATTAATTACAAAAAAGCAATTAACAAAGTTTTTCCTTTGCCCAAAGAAAACATAAAGAAATATGTCATAATGTCATACATAGGCCCACTTTCAAATAAAATATCTAAACACTTTAAAAAGTTGAACATTAATGTGGCATTTAAAACTAATAAAACTCTACAAAATATAATAAAAAACAATAAAACCAAAACAAAAAAAGAAAAATTATCAGGTGTATATAAATAGAAGTGTGGCACATGTGACAATGTCTATATAGGACAAACTGGTAGACCTTTTATCTCTCGGATAAAGGAACACATGAGAGCATATAACAGAAATTTAGAAAATTCAAACTATGCTAACCACCTATTCCAATTTAATCATTGTTTCGATCCAAATTTTGAAATTTTACATATTTGTGATAAGGGTAGAAGTTAGATTCTTTTGGAGGCTGTAGAAATTAATAAGTTTAAAAGTAGTAAAAAACTGTTAAATTCTCAACTTGATTTGAGTGAATCCCCTTTGTTAAATTTAAAAATTTAAATAAGTATTGTTGTATTGTTGCTTAGATCAGTTGGAACACAATTCATAATTTGTTAACATGTCTGAAGAAGGTACGGTGTACCGAAACAGCTGTCACTGATTTATATAATAAATATGAAAATCAATTTAATTAATAATATATCTTTATGGTCCAGACAATATGGGCTGAAACTAAATGTAAACAAAACGCAAGCAATAATTATCGGACATCCAAGGCTATTACACTTCATAAACAATGGCAATATGCCGGCTGTCATATTAGATAATGAACAAATTCCTTATACCGACGTCGTTAAAAACTTGGGATTTTACTTAGATTCTAATTTAAATTGGCATGTGCAAGTAAAACAAACATCTAAAAGGATCTTCTCCATAATGCATTCCCTAAAGCGACTTAAACATTTTCTTCCTACAGTTCTTAAAAGAATTTTAATCCAAACTTTAGTGATGCCGCATTTTGACTACTGTGACATTCTACTAACTGACATAAGTGTCGGACAAACTGCAGCGTGTCCATAATATGTGTATCAGATTCATAATTATTTAATGTTCGAAAATACGATCACATTTCTCCATTATTCCACGAATTGTCATGGCTACATCTAAAAGAGAGAAGAAAATCGCACTGTATAATTCTCCTATTTAAGATCCTACATACCTCGATTCCCAATTATTTATCACCCCGTTTCCAGTATCTATCCTCAAACCATAACTTAAACACAAGATAACAACATAGTCTCTTACTTAATATACCGCAACATAGTAGACATCACATCACTCCATGTCATATACCATCTCCACTTCTCGCAAC